>BQNB010020243.1:14531-65744 GCA_026074375.1 Tanacetum coccineum | reverse complement strand
GCTAAGTGACCCTAAACAAGCGCTTCGTGGGAGGCACTCCATGCTTATCCTAGTTTATCCGTAGTATTATGCTAGCTTAGTAGTAATGAATAAGTGTTTAATTGTTGTGAGGAGGCTTGCCTCTTATCTTTTCCGTGTTTTGTATTTTGTGCTGTATTGTCTAGGATGTCCCGGATTTTTGAAGCCTCTTGTGCTCGCGGTATTTGTCCTTCGATCACAAGAGCTTCAAATCCTCAGCTTCATTTTGGGAATCCGATATCCAAATCTTATCGACTAACGTTTATCTTTAAGCATACTTAATAAACGGCTTAGGATTTACGTAGAGACCCTTCTTAAAACATTGAGGACAATGTTTAGTCTTAGTATGGGGGGATCTTCGATTTGATTATGCCTGCAGTCGTTGTTTTCACGTAATCCCGTTTTTACCACCAAAATTTCAAAAAAATGAAAAAAATTTAAAATTTTCAAAAATAAAATAAGTGTTTTGTCACAGTTTTGACTTTCCTGCTGGGTAGAATAAGAATAAATTTTGACTCGATCGAGCGTGTTGAGCTCTAGCTTGTTCCTTAACTTTTAGACTAAGCGTTCGCGAATCTTCGCGAAGAACGAAAAATGATAGAGTTAAGTATGAGTTGGATGCTAAACAAGGATTATTTGGAAATCTTAAGAGCTCATGTGTGTAATTTGTCGCTTTTTCTCCCATAAGCTCTTAACCGGGTTAATATACGTGCTATTTTTGGAGATTAAACTTAAATCAATAATCTTTATGTAGTATATAGCAAAAACTGTAGCCTTAGTTCAAATTTATACTTGAATTTTTCAAAAAGACGTCTTTCCTATATCTTGCAAAAAAAATGATAAGTAATAAATATAAACTGTGGGTTGATAAAAGTTTGCTGCATCTTGTCGGCTCACAACCGATGTTACAGCCTTCTAAAGAAAGCCCATAGTAAGAATAAAAATCCGAGACTGATAAAAGTTTGCTGCATCTTGCCGGCTCACAACCGATGTTGCAGCCTTCTAAAAGGTCGAGGGTTATAATTGCATAAATGTTTAATATTAAGTGTGATTTAATAAATGTAAGATCTCTTTTTGTTAAATTCAAATATGCTTTTGAACTTTGACTAGTATATTTTATAAGCTATGTGTATACGGAAAATCTGAGAGTTTTTGAAACCTAAGGTCCGTGAGTCTCGATACTAGTCTCTGTGAGGTGTCAAAATCCTGGTCACTTAGCCGCAAGGTTGGGATGTGCCGAGACGAAAGTTGCTACATGGGTTGATCTCGCCTTCAAACTCATTATTCTCGGGTGGAACGTGAAACATGGAATTTTGCAAAACATTGATCCAAAGTTGAAATTCAAAATAGCAGCACGATGTTAATCTATGTAGTGGTAACATCTTAACCAATATTTAGCGGTGATTTCGTTTTAAGCTTGGTTTGGAATAAATGAAAAGTCAGGGACGATGAATTTATCCTTTTTAGGGGCATTTTAGGATTGAAATGCATCTTGTTCTATGATCCCTAAAAGTTATAAAATAACGAAAGTCAAACGTATTAGTTGGTAATAGTTAGTTGCTTAATATGAAAAGTACAAAAAAATGAGAAAAATGAAAAATACAAAAATATGTGTAGGAATAAGAGTATATATTTAAAAATGGTAAAGACGGGGCTTTTCAAAACTTATGAGTCTTTAAATTCCCCTTGACGAACACTTAGCTACTTTTTGAGGTTATTAGTCGAGGGGGATCGAGATTCTTAGTTTTCTAAGTGCTTACTTCATAGCATTGCGTGAGGACACGGCAATGTCTTAGTATGGGGGATTTTGGTATGTGCTTAATTACACATACCGTTTTCCATTAAAACCGGACTTAAATGACCAAAAACATACCCAAAAATACATTGTATTTTTATGTTTTACTTATATTGTGCAGGAAACGGATATTCGACAAAAGGACGAAAAATCAACCAAAAATGACAAAACCGAGCATAGAATGGAAAAGCGTGGAAAAGCCAAATTCAAATCGAAGTCAAAGTCAACAAAAGTCAAAGTCCGAGTCAACCCCGAAAGTCAACAGTCAAAGTCAAAGCCGAAGCAATATCGAAGAAAATACTTAATGGGCCACCCGTACCCATCTAATGGGCCGGATAAGCCCATTAAATCATTATGTGAAGACTAAAAAGCCCAAACCCTTTGTATAACTAATATGGGCGTAAATCCTCATTTTAACCCATACGGCCCAAACAAGTGTTATAAAACCCAAATGAGATAACATCCGTTAGTCCATTTTCCCTAAATTAATCCCACAAGGACCTCACATGTAATATACCATATATCTCTTGAGGACCATTTCTGCCAAAGTGCAAAACCTGTTATACCAAAAGGGACCATCTATGTAACAACAACATACAAATAGAAGGGTTGTTTTTGCCCATCACCCAAACCTTCTCCCCTGCATAACAAAACAAACAGACACACTCCCTTTTATATCTTTGTTTCCCGCCAAGCTCAAAACCCTACCACTGTTCATTGTCCCCTACCTCCTTGCAACCTGCCAAAAATGTCACTCTCCATCACCCCACACCCCACATGAGCTCTTGCCACTTTGGCAATCCCCAACTACCCTATTGGCCAACAAATAAGACAACAAGATCAAGGGACATGATCATGACCTTGGGCACCAAGAAAAATTCAAGGGCCAAGATTGCTTTGAGCTTCTCTCTCAGAAGAAACACAAGAGTTGAAGCCTCACTCAGAAGAAACACATAAGAGAAGAGCCAAGACATAGATAGCTTTAGTATAAGTAGGACTAGTGTAGCTCATAGAAAAGGGTCAAATTTTTTTTGTAAAAGCAACAACTTGTAATATCAAAAATTTGTCCATCTTTAATATATTGTCTTTTAATTTAAATGTCATTTAAATTATGTCTTTAAATTTCTTGCAATTTAATTTTATGCAATTTACTGCTTTCTTAAAAAAAACCTTGTCACTTTACTTAACTTGTCTTGTAAACATTAGTTTAAGCTCACATATAAGCTATTAAGTCCTTAACAGCCTATATGTAAGCTTGTTTTATTTTTTTGTCAAAAAACTCAAAAATCCAAAAAATATCAAAAAGAAGAAAGCAACAAGGAGCAAGGTTAAAATGGATGGCCTTGGGTTTAGTGCCTCATGGGAGGCCATAGGATTGTGTTTTTAAGCTTTTTGAAAGCTTATACACAGCCAAAAGCTTGGACTCTTTGTAAGTCCCCGTTTTTAATTTTTGCTTATTTTCACTATTCAAGTGCTTATGTTGTGCTTATTTACTGCTTACCTTGCTTATTCTAGTTGTTTTTATGATTATTTGTCTTACTTTATTGCTTGTTGGTTATTTGTGCAAAATCTGTCTTTTTAGCCTTTGAAACTGCTTATTTGTCTGCTTATTAGTTGTTATTATTTGCTTATTTTTGCTCAACTTTGCATGCTTGCTATCTGTTTTTACATTTCTGTGCTCAAATCAATCTTTATAAGCTTAAATTTTGATTTCTCAACTTTAAAGGGGTGTTTGGCATAAGGGCCCAAAGTGGGTCAGTTTGGGTTATAAACCTTTGGGTCACCTTAGCCACTTTTGGTTAGCTATTTTAAGTAGTTTACAAGCTGTTTTAAAAAGATTTTTAGTATTTAAGTTAGTTTTTAAGTTTTTCAAAGATGCTTTGAAACTATCTTGAAAAAAAACAGTTATAAGTGCTTTTGTTGTTTAGGTTTTTAAATACAACTTTGTGTGATGTTTTAGTTTTCTTTTTACTTGTCAAATGCAGTAGAATAGTTGTCTTTAGGTTACTTTTTTCTTTTAACAAAAACTGTCAAATTTGTGTCAAATCTTAGTCATAAAAACTGTCTTTTTTAAATCTCATATAACAGATGTTTTAAATGTGTTTTAACTTTTAAAATTTTGAATCTTAGCTCTCTTTAAGCCAATATTCATCTGTTTTAACTTTATTTTTTGTTTGGAACTTATTTTGAAGCTTATTACAAGCCTGCTTGTTACCCTCCTTTTTCTTTGATAAAGCCTCCCCTGGTGCAACAAGCTATTTCAACAGCTCCTTTTTGTTGCTTATTTTTGTTTTAAAATTTGATCTCTTTGTTTTTTTAGTAGCCACTTAGCTCAGCTTTAAGTTCCTTTAAGCTTTTTAGCCCCTAGCTCCCTTAAGGTGCTTAAAAATTAAGCCAAAGAGTGTCCCTATGCCTGTTAGTCTGTTGTTTTTTGCTTAGAGCTTATTTTGAGTTTTCTGGCTTATGTATCTGTTCTTTTTAGCTTACTTTTGTTAGTGTGTGCTTATTAGGGTTAGATAGTCACTTGCTTTTACTTGTTTCCTATTTACATTAGCTTATTTGTCACTATTTTGCTTAACAGTTTTGCTAATCTAGCCTTAGTATAGATAAGTAGTATTCTGCCCATCTATTTGTGCTTATTTTTCAGCTTATTCCTAAGTTTCAAAAATATTGCCCTTTTTTAAATTAGCTTATTTTTAGGTGTTTTACAAGTTTTAAAAAAAAAGAAAAAAAAGTTTTTATAAAAAGAGAGAGGCCCAGGCTCGAACCCTGGACCTCCCCCTTTGCACACACGACACACCACAAACACACACTAACCACTTTGCTCCATTAGCTCATCCAACCTTTCCTTGCACAATTAAATCTTTATAGTCATTTTAGCCCATTAAGCCCATAAGCTATTTTCAGCTTATTACGGCTTATTTATAAGCCCAATTTTCTAGCTCTTATTTTTCATAGAACCAGCTTACCTTAATCCACTTTTCTGTATTTTTTTACATTTTTCCAATATTGTTTGCTATTTTTTTCATTTATTTTCTTTAAAACTGTTTTTTAATTATTAAAAATTAAATAAAAATCAAAAAAATATAATTCTTTTTTAGAAAATTTTCTTTTATCATTTTTCACCTAGGAAAAATAAAATTTCTTTCGTAGGGTCATTTTTGCAAAATTTTAGTTTTTAAAGAACGGGTTTCGTACCCGGTTTTTGTTTTCTTCATTTTTCAACCTTTTAAGCCCCCGTTTTAGAATTTTCTTTAATTTTTCTTTTAATTTAGTTATTTTAGATTAGAAAATTTTTAAAAATCATTTAGGGTTTAATTTTTGATAATTTAGTTTTTTAAAACTCGCGTTTTTACTTTCTCGTCTAGGTTTTAGGTTTAAATCATTCTAGCTTTCGTTCCTAGGTTTTTTTAATCATTTTTGCATTTTAATTAGAAAAACCAAATCCAAATCTTTTTCATTCAAACATCAAATATCAAACCGACGTTCGACTTTCCAATTCACTCCTCGTTGGGACTACGACCCGGGAATATCATATACTACTTCCGGTTTCATTGATTTTGTCTTGATAATTATCCTTATTATATATTTATAAGTATAATATATTTATTTATATAAAAAGGGTTAATTAACAGCTAATCAGAAATGCACATAATCATATAGCATAACACATAAAATGCTTGTCGTCGTTTTGTGTATTAGATACAACAATGTATACATAGCTCGATTATATTTGAAAACAAATTAGTTTCCTCCCCATTTCAAAAATTAACCAATTTTTATATTTTTGAAAGGTTAATTACACCATTTTTCAAAGATATAACTAGAAATGTCTGACTCAAAAGGAACAGATAAAATACAAGTATTACGTTAAAACGAGACTCAACGTTTTGGACAATAAGTAGTATTTTGTCTTTCTGACTAACTTAAGCTTGAAATAAATACTTAGAAGTGTTTTTATATAAAATTAGACTCAATTATCTTCGAAATGGCTGGTGGCACGACTTCTACGGACTTACGGTTGATTTTATATGAATTTTCAGAGTTTTCGAAAAAATTTCGAATCAGACAAGTGGTCCCCTGATGGATAAGGGGGCCGGCCAGGAATTAAGAGGACCGGCGATACACTTTAAGGGGGTCGGCCATCTGACACTCAAATTTTCCATTTTTTTGTACAAAATTGTTTACTGACTTTGCTGTGTGGTGTACAACTTTCTGAACTTAATACCGAACATATAACACTTATTTTAAGCATCATTTTTACCTCGAGCTAGTATTATTAGTGTATTTAACAACAAAACTATAACAAGTTAAGCAACAAACACTTTTCATATTTAATCCCCCTTCATGGGTAATTTGATACATGGATCGTACTTAATTTTTAAAACCATTTGTTTTGGAAATTAGAGCGACGTGGCTCCTGATACCAATTGTGAAAATCATAGAATACCAATTGTGGAAATCATAGAGGGGGGTGAATACGTTTCCATTTAAAAACTTAAAATATTTCGTATCAAATTATCCATCAAGTTAGATGCAATATGATAAGTGTGGATAATACATCTATATCCACTAGAACATGTCATAGCAATATAAGCACAATCACAATGTTAACTTCTATCTATGACACAATCATCATCCAAACAATATAAGCAACAATTAACACACATATAGATCTAATGCAAATATAAATGTAAGGCGATAAGGTAAATAAAGATGTAAAGCGAAAAGTAAAAGAAAGTGCAAACCGAACGTGATGATTTATAGTGGTTCGGTCATGAAGCACCTCTTCGCCCTACTCTACTCCCTGAGTACCAAACTCGAGAGTTACTTCACTAGTCAACAAGCTCCCTTTAGGCGGAGAAAACCGAACACAACTAAGCTTACACCGATTTTCGACACTAAGCCAAATGTCGAGTTCTAATCCTAGCTAGAACTAATCTATCATAACTAACCACACTACTTCACAACAATTCACAACTTCTCTTCACCACACAACTTCACTTTACTTTACGACTTCACTTCACTTCACTTCACAACTTCACTTAGACACTACTACGATCACACCAATCTAACACTACTTACTAAGATTACCCCGGTCTAACTATACTTCCTATGATCACCACGATCTAATAACTATACACACCATGATCATCATGATCTAACTATTACACAAGTTTGGAATACATGGACTTGATCTATACATTGTGAATGTAAGACATGTCACGAATGCACTAACTAAACTACATAACTTTGTATTTTGATGATAACGAGAGTTCTTCTCTTCCACTTAGAGGAATAAGCTTGAATCACTTAGAAACAAATGCTTATGCTTACATGATCAAAGGTTTTTATAATATGTGTGAGATGTATACACTAATTTGGGACAGTAAGAAAAAGTGAAAAAGGTTAGAAAATTAGTAGAGAATAGTCCGGTATTTATAGGCAAGCTGAGTTGCCTTTTTGTCTGGGTGGTCCCCTTAATTAGGGTGTCGGTCCCCTTAATCATTAAGGGTGCCGGTCCCCTTAATCATTAAGGGGACCGCCCTTATAATTAAGAGGGCCGCCCAGCCCAGACGCTCCCTTTTTTGTCTTTTCTAGGGGAGGTGTTTTCTGAAACATTTCTAGCCGTTTTTAGGTAGAAAATTTTAATTCAAAATATTTATTTTGAATAAAACATTTCTTTTAAATCTAAAAATGTTTTGTAAAAGTTATAAAAATGTTTGTGTCATTTTTATAAAAAATGTGAGGTTAAATAAAAAATCATTTGATCACAAAATAAATTAAGCATTTATTTATTCATTCCTTAAGTGATTTACGTCGGGTGCAAACTTCGTTGAAGCAGACTTGAGACGTCGAAAGATGTTGTCGTATGAATGCATTGATGATTTGTGATTACGGGTAACTTAAGCACTTTACGTTATGTGTTATAAGTTACATGTTTGT
Organism: Tanacetum coccineum; assembly: GCA_026074375.1. Classification (NCBI taxonomy): domain Eukaryota; kingdom Viridiplantae; phylum Streptophyta; class Magnoliopsida; order Asterales; family Asteraceae; genus Tanacetum; species Tanacetum coccineum. The sequence goes on along the minus strand of BQNB010020243.1, from coordinate 57,985 downwards.
CATCATCAAAACATGAAGAGAATGTATAGATTAAATATCGTAATATTTCTACCTACATTTACTACTTTAGTATTATTTTTAATAGCTTCTTCTTCACCAACATCATCATCAACCAATGGTGATAATTTGGTAGGAGGGGGACTTTCATCGAATGTCACGATGAGTGATTCTTTGACTTTCATTGCATGTTTATTTAGCACTATATAAGGCTTTACTATGTTGAAAATATCCTAGAAAAACCACATTCGTAAAGACTTCATATCAAACTTGGTTAGATAATCCTTTAGTATTTTAAAATAAGCACTTGCATCCAAATAATTTAAAATATTCTAAAGAGTTTCCAACCTCTAAAATATTTCATAAGGAATTTTTCCTATATTGTCGAATTTAATTATTCTATTTAGTATATAAGGCATGACGTATCAACACCATTACAAAACCAAAACTTATGTGGAATTGATTGTTTCGGTTTTAAGAAGCAAATAGTCCTAGACATCTCTGTAAGGTTTTCTATCTTTCTTTCTACTACTCATTGATTTACGTGTATTGGAGCCGAAAATTATAAGTAATCGCCTTTGCATCACATAAGCTTTGAATTTGTACTTCATTATCAGAATTCCTACCATGATCCCTTCTAATAGATACTAGTAGAGCTACCTAGTTGGTTTTTGAATTATCCTACTTAATATTTTCAGAATTTTATTCAATGCTTCATTTTTAGTTTTTAGAATCTAGTCCATGTATACCTAGAACAATCATCTACTAGCTACTAAAGGTGTAAAATTACCTCCATAGCTTTTAATTGATGACGGACCAATAAGTTCCATATGGTAATAACTATAAACATCTTTTAGTATAGACCATATTTTTTAGTCTTTATGACTGCATGACTGCTTCTTCTATTTTAGCATAGCATCAGCAAAAAATGGTTTATCGATTTTTAGCTTAGATAAGTTTCTAACTAAATTCTTTAGATGACAAAGATTTGAATAATTCGCAATTTGCTGACCAAGTCTTCTAATGCATAAGTAAGTTATCCACTACCGTGGCGAGACATAATTTGTTCTTGATACTTATTTTTAATTTCATACTATAGAACCATTTGTTTCCTAATTCCGATTCCAATGATTTAGCAAATTTGAACCGAGACACTAAGTAAGTGAATGCAGTTATCTACGTGTTCAACAATAGATATAGTAAGGAGTCATTTGAGATCGTAGCTTTGCCTATGATTTTTCCTTTTAAGATATTTCAAAATACAACATTACCTCCGACGTATGATTTGTAAGGTAGGAGAATAACTTTTATTTTACAGTCATATTTTTTGAACAAACCACTATCTTTGATCCATTTCATTCGGTGTCCAAGCAATGTTCTCAAGCCTAATTCCAACAAAAACAATTAAGCCTTTGTCCTTAATATCTCATGGACCAAAATATTAGTGTTAGATAATCCCTGCATTGTTGCAATTGATATGGGATAATTGAAATGGAATGCCAAATCCGCATATTACAAAACCTAACTTTGATTGGTTTTTCCCGAATTATAGGATAGAAATTTTGATAAAATTGGTTCTCTAAGTTTCTTCAAGTTTGAGGTGTTGTTTGTACTTTGGATTGAGAAGAGATATTTCTCCATAAGGCGGATGTGTCTTGGATCTAGGCTCGTTTTTGACATAACTTATACCCGCATTTTAAGTATGGATTTAACAGACGGTTTTTTTTGACTCATCAAATTCTATTATATTATTCTTCTAGTACTAACAAAATTCAGATTCTAAGAAACATGGTGGACTATAAACGTGTTCTGCAATTTTTTAACCACTTATGCTACACACAGGATCCAGGAAAGGTGTATACTGTGTGCCTTTTATGGTGGATCTGTCACGTTGCTTTTCAGCGGACGATCCAACAAAAACCCATAAGTTTTAGTTCCACTTGTTGACGCATTACTACAATCGAAATCCTAGACCTATTTTACAACTAGAAACTTTGATTAATTTATCATTTCTCTTAGTGAATATCGCTATTATCAAATTTTACCCAAACTTAACTTGAGTTTTCCTTAAGTTTTAGCTATTTTCCCAATTTTAAGTTCTTGAACATTACTTACACGCAATATCAATTTCTTTTTACTTTCTCACAAGTTTCATAAATTTTCACGTTCAATTCTAGAAACTTCCTTCTAAAAGATCTCTTTTAGTTTTCAAAGCTTTATTCTTGTTAATGATATTTTAGCTAATTCCACATAAAGCTATCGTATTCAATTGCATAGTATCTTTTATCAATAGAAGATTTCATTATCACTATAATAAGAAGAGTTTAAGTGTTACCTCATTTGAGAGACGATTGAGCAATGAGACAAGTTGCATCGTTAGTTTTGTCTTGGGCTCATTTTCGCTATCGCTCCAAGAACCTCCAATAAAGGCCTTTGATCTTTTTGCGAGTTGGATTTGACCATACCAAATGAGATGATTGGATCACTACTAATACCTGCATCTAAAGCACTTCCGTCACCTTCCCTTTCTTCTCGATACCCTTTTGTCTAATAACTTCTTTTCTTCTCTTGGTTCATAACATATTTAAACCTTTCTTCTAAAGAATTTTAAATTCCTTACGGCCATACCATATTCTTCGTTCATCACTTTCGGATGTCGAAGTTTTTCATCATCAACTAGACTCTTCTTAGCTTTCAAGGCATGGACAAAACTCTTTCTTTTTGCCTTATAAATTACGGAATCCTTTTCCATGACTACATCATGTACTTTTAGATTGCCGATAAGCTCGTCTAGAGATAGTGATGACAAATCTACATTCTTCAATCGCCGTGACCTTTGCTCTCCGATTAAGGATGTACATCACTAAGAAACTTTCCTAACATAGTTCTTGTAAGAGAAACTGCATCAAAAGCTTTAGAACTAGTATTATATGTGTTAAATCTAGCAAAACCGCTATCAATAGATTCTTCTTCAAGGATAGTACATTGTTATCATGATTGTTGAATCAAGAAATCATTTTTATTATCCCTTAACTCGGTAATACCATGATGTGGGTGATTAACAACGATTACCAAATATCTTTACCGTTTTTAACACATAAAAGTTCTTTTCGTATTTCTTTAAGGTAAAGCATTATAAAGAACCATTTTAGCAAGTTTCTTTTTTGAGATCGTCGGATTGTGTATTCAAAGGAACAACCTCTAAAAAATTGGGTTACTTCATTTTTGGCAAGCGATGGAAAATCACCATTTAAGAAAATATGCCACAGATCAAATCTTTTGCTTTCAGATAATTTTAAATCTAATTTTTTCTAATATATAAAATGATCACTTTCAAAAAGTGCTTAGTCTTTACATATATTGCCCTTCTAGATATTTATCTGAATCAGTCGAACGATCCAAGCATTAAAGTACAATAGACGTTTAAAGATCTTGGGTACCTTGGCTTCTGATACCAAGATGTGGAAACTAGAAGGGGGTTGAAAGTGGTTACCATTTTTAAAATAAAACTTAGATTTTTGACTTATGTTAACTTAAGAGCTATACACAAAGTATATATGAATATGCGATGCAATAAAGTAAATAAGTAATCTATTAAGTAATAACATGTAAAGATAAGAAAAGATCAAACTGAGACACAATATTTATAAGTGGTTTCAGGACTATGAACTACCACATTCTCCCTACTCAAACTCCCCAGAACCACTTGAGGTTAATATCTCACTATGTCACAAGCTCCCATTAGGCTAGAAAACCATACACGTCAAATACACTTTTTTTCCAGTACTACGCTAAATACTGATTCTACTTCGAGATAGAACTAATCTAACACACTATGTATTTTGTGGCCTAAATACTAACCTATCATACACCATATGATTTACATAAACACCACAACCACAAGAATACAAGAATGAATATTATCACAATCGTGATGACACAACTAAACTATTAAACACTTTGATAGCCTGACGTCCTAGTAAGAGTTCTTCCTAAAAAGTGGAAATGAGTTTGATCACTTGTAATGGATATGTAAACAAGTATAATGAATCAAAGATATAAATAGATAAAAGATTGTTGTGTGAAAAACATTTGTCAAGATTTGTTAAAAATGAAAGCTTAAGGTAGCTATTTATAGGGCCAAGCCTTTTCAAATCAAAGTTGCACCATACATCTGTTAGTTGCTGACCCACGGATCCACCGTAGCTGGATCCATCTATTGTATTAGGTAAAAAAAGAAAAAAAACAATAAAGAATCAGTTGGGGATGTGGGACAACATTGTCAATTTAATTATGATTAACCCCATATGTAATACTAAAATATTTTTTTATACTTAATAAACTAGTTTATTAGATTCTTCGAGAACAAATACTTTTTTATATTGTATCATCAATTGAAGGAAAGATTTACTAATTTGGGAATATATGGAAATATTGTTTCCACTATGGTTAATCTTATTTTGTCTTACATGATTAATATAACTAGCTTAATCATGTGTTAACTTAAATCATTTGATTAGGAAAGGTTTATGCAAATGATAATATTTTTTTTTAATCATTAACTATGTTTAATAATGTCATATTCATACCTTAAGTGATTTGTCATCGTCAAGTAAACTTTCGACTAAATAACTTGTTTACGTAAACTTTTATGTAGTATGACGTTATATTTGTTATTATCAAAACAAGAAGATCATTAAATATAAATATCGTTTTTGTGTGAATATTTGTATTAACAAATTGTGCACTTCCCGAAGTACTTCGTCTCGTGTCTTGGGAACCTGCACGATTTGCATCTCCGAAAGCCGTTAGTTCAAATCCGATGTCCTTCAGATACCATAGACCCATGTTAATGGCTCCTTTTAGGTACTGAAAAACATGTTTTACCACAGTAAGGTGCTTTTCAGTAGGCTTGGCCTAATACTAGGCACACATGCAGACAACAAACACTAAATCTGTACGACTTGTTGTAAGATACATAAGGGAGCCAACTATAGTTCGATAATGAGTAGGGTCAACTGAGTTCCTTGTGGATCCTTATCAAGTTTTGATCTCTCCACCATGGGAGTGTCAACTGCATCACTGTTTTCTAAACCGTAATTCTTTAACATTTGAAATGCATATTTGGATTGGTTTTTAAAGATGCCTCTGGGATTTTGAGAAATTTGTAATCCTAATAAAAATGATATTTAAATAAGATGTGCTCTCCTTCCTTTTGAGTGAACAAAGTCGGATCGACTACACCTTTCACGAACTTATGTGATAGAAGAAACTATGACAATAGATCATACCAAGCCCTTGGCGCTTGTTTCAACCCATATAATACTTTCTTTAACCTGAAGACATGGTTTGGATGATCTTGGTCGAAAAAGCCTTCTGGTTAACTCACATATACTTCTTCTTTAAGAACACCATTTAAAAAAGCAGTCTTTATGTCCATCTAAAACATTGTCATATTCTTGTAGGCAGCGTAGGCAATGAAGATGCGAATGGCCTCTAGGCGAGAAACCAATGAAAACGATTCCTCAAAGTCAATCTTTTCTTTCTGACAATAACCTTTAGCAACTAACCACGCCTTGTTCTTCAACACACCCCCGTATTCGTCTAACTTCACCTTGAATATCCATTTAAGGTTGATGAGCATAACATTGGATAGTTTAGGCACTAACTCCCATACTTCAAGTATTTCAAACTCATGAATTTCTTCTTGCATGGCTTTAATTCAACTAGACTCCTTTATGGCTTCTTTGTAATTCTTAGGCTCGACTTTTGTTAAGAAGGCATGGAAGCAGCACCACATGGCATCGGTAGTTAGTTAACGTCAAGTAGAAACAAGTTTTGATGGATTACCGATGATTGTCACTAACAGATGATCTTTTGTCCATCTTCTGATGTGTGTTTGAGGTTGTTAGAAGGTATGCATGTTTGAAGTGTCTATAATCCTCAATGATGACTTAGCCTAATTGGAGGAATAAATGGATTTGTAAAAGTGTCACTATCAAACTCTGCATCTTCGTCTTTATTATTTTGTTCTTCAACAATGGTAGACTGAATTGGAGTTGTTGGTGAAGTACTTACAGATGGAGCATCTTGATCAATGGTAGTGGAAGAAGATGCCTTGGCTGTATCTGGTGGAGGTATAGTTGCAACAAAAACTGTTGTAGATACAACACTTGGAGGTTAGAAGTATTCATCGAACATTGGTTGAAACAACAGATCTAAATCATTCTTTTAGGGAGGTTTAGCTGATGTTGAAGCATCCTGGTTTGGTACGAGTCCTGAACTAATCTGTCCAGAAGTCATAAGGTTGAAGCTCAGGTCCTAAACTGAATTGTTTAGCAGCCATTTGGGTTAGTTCATCAAATTGTACATGAATGGTTTCCATTATCATCCGAGTTCGTTTATTGTAGATTCAGTAATCCTATTTGGATGGTGAGTAACCAATGAAGATTCCAATATCTGCTTTTGGTTTTAGTTTTTCAAGATCCTCACTATTGTTTGTTGGATAACATAGAGCACCAAAAACATGAAGGAACTTGAGATCTAGTTTCCAGTTTCTAAGGAGTTCATATGGAGTCTTATTGTATTGGGTATGGATTAGGGATTTGTTTTGAGTATAACAGGTGGTAGCAACAACTTCAGCCCATAGAAATGATAAAGATATGAAGAATATAAGCATAGTCCTTGCAGCCTCTACCAACGTACAATTACGCCTTTCAACGACACCATTTTGTTGTGGAGTTCTTGCGACTGACGTATGATGAGTGATTCCCACATCTTTCGTGTATGATCTCAATGTCTGATTGATAAATTTTGTTTCGTTTTTGGTACGAAGATATCTAACTGTTGCTTGAAGACTCACTTGTGCTTGTTTTAAAATTTTGATGATAACTTCAGGAGTCTCGTATTTTGTTCTAAAAAACTTTACGCACATAAACCGGGAATAATCATCGACGATTACCAAGATATACTTCTTCCCGTTTATGCTTTCCACTCGCATTGGCCTACCCAAATCCATGTGTAACATTTGACGATTATCATTTGAACTTGGTTCTGTTTTGGGTTTGTGGGTTTCTTTCTTGGTCTTACCCGTTTTGACACGCTGAACAGAATTTACGAAAACCTCAAGGCCTTCTTTTGCAAGCTAATTAATGGTACCGAAGTTCAAATGAGACAAATGACGATGCCATAACCATGATTTGGTTTTTGAGACTTTGGATAATAAACAGATGGGATAAGACTTCATCATATCATTTAGTGAGATTATGTGTCACACCCCCAAACGGGGCCTAGCCGGAAACACGTGTCCGGGGGCGTGACGTCATAATACACATCACACAAGATACAAAGAACGACCTCTATGGGTACGTTTAAAATCCAACATCGTTGCATTGATTAAAATATTTAAAGTTTTACATAGGCCCAACGATAATATGCGGAAGCGAATAAAGGGTTTTAAAGTTTGACAACGATGTTAATCATAGATAATAATAGCTTTTGAAATCGGTCCAATGTCAGGCAACACCAACAAGCAAGCAAAGACATCCATAGCTAAGCACCTAAGAAAAACATGCTAAAACGGTCAACATAAAGTTGAGTGAATTCATAGGTTTAAATTTAATATTAAAGGTGGACCACAAGTTCACAGTACGCACGTGACAGTTATAGGAGATACAACTTCACATAAAAAGCATTTACGTTTGCACTAAGCTCATGACACCGAAGCTCAATTTAAAAGGAAGCATTTTATATGCCAAATAGTATTCCGCGCCCTAAAGGTATCTGACCAGGATCACCTATTGACATTCCGACATGGTATATATCCGTTTGTTCGGACCTCCGAAACTAGTAAGCGCTACTTACCCGGATAGGGATAATTAGTCCCAATAGATCTATTTACAACATTCGCGCTTACTTAACCAGTACGGTCGGTTAAGCAATTGACGGTTCATGATAATTCGGGCATTAGTGGTCTATTCGCTACTTAGGCAACACGTAATCAGGAAAAGGAAACGTAAAGTAACTGTGTCCATAGTTTGAAAACAAGCAATGTTTCTCACCCCAAAATAGTAAAGTAAAAGTAGTAAAACATGGGGCTATGAACTCACCTTAGCAAAATGAGCAAATGATAATCACGCAAGTAAAAGATGATATAGAAATCTAGCCGCGACCTAGAATAATAACGCGTCTCAGAAACACGGAAAGTATGCCAAGAATTGCACAATATGTTCATCACCAAAAGACATCCATGTGTGTTTGCTTTAGTTTGATTATCAAATCATGACGAAATAAAATCATATAGTTTTTCGTTAAGTTTCGGCGTTTAACCAAAAATTACTATTTTTAGAAAGTTTCTATTTTAGGAAAGTTTTTAGTTTCCAATATGTTAATACCGTCCTTGATATTTATTAAGTTTCCATATTCTCAAAACGCACTATCTAGCCTTAATCGCTTAACTTCTATGTCCATTTCGCTAAATTTTTACCAAACTTACTATTTTTAGTAACTTAACGCTTTTCCTAAAATATGCTAACGGCGTCTTTAAATGATACTAATCAATAGGTATGTATACTGTATGTTTTGCTAGTGTTTTAGAAGTCCAAAAATGTTTCGAAAAACTCATTTTAACTATTCACATCACATACTATTCCATCCGATTTTGTCGAAAAATATTTCAAGTTTTTTATTGGTCTATAACTTGGACGTTTTAAATCAATTTAATTGTGCGATATATGAAAAACCTATCTATTTACGAAACGACTCTCCAAAAACTACTTTTACCATAATGAAAACAATTTAGTCGACCAAAACCTCAAAACGAGAATAGGACATAAGCACTTTGTCAAAAACGCAACCAAAAATTCACCCAAACTTCACAATAGTGCCTAATCTAGCCTAATCTCCATTCACAACTAATACACAACAAAACCACACCTAAATCTAACACAACCTTGTTCAATTTCTATTGTTGCAATACTTATTCAACTCTCATGAACATAATATTTAATTAGTGAAATAAAGTAGCATCATTATTTATAAAATCTTGCTTTAAAATCTTTAAAAAAAATAAAACACAACATATGGATGTATGGATCTTTGAACATATAAGAATAACATAAGCAATCCACAAAGAAAGATTCAAGATACTTACAAGAATGAAGAACAAGAAGCAATAACACAAGATCTATACCCAAAATCACTAGATCTTGAAAAACCCTAAATAATAACCAAACCCTAATTTGTAGATCTTGAAGAAAACCCTTAAATCAAAGAATCAATACTTGCAAACACCTTAGATGTTCTTAGAAATGAACTTAGTATGTTTGGATTATGCAAGAAATCAAAGAAAATGGGAACCCTATAAGGGTGTTGGTTGGTCGTGGGTTTCAAGAGACAAAGAGGGGGAGAAAGAAATTTTTGGAGGCTTAAAAATGATTATAAAACCCTAAGTTATGATATGTGATGGTATGTATAGGCCAAGAGCTAGGTTTTGACTTGTCAAGTGGAGTATAAGTGATCAACACACGCCAAAAGTGTGTGTGTGGTTCGGCAATAGGCAAGCCACAAGGGCCACGTGGTTTAAAATTTTTGATCAAGGTTCATAAATTAGGTCTTAAATTTAAATTTTGGTCAAAATGAGTAGTCATGTGATCAAATGGTCACATGTTCTAGTCAAATGGTGATACTTATGCATGAAATGGACACTCTCATGTGTCACTTTCACACACATGCATGGTAAGTTCAAGAAAAGATGTCATTTATTTAATTTCAAGACTTATGGTGCATTTGGCTTGGGTTTGGGCGTCTAATATATAAAGGGGGAGGGATATGAACGAAATTTTTCACTTAAGAATATGAGATGGACGATAACTGAAGTTTACACGAAAAGATTTTGAGTTTCAGGGGTTCCATTAGGTCAAAAACGCGAAAAACGCAATTTAAACGTTAAAGCGTAAAAATAAATACCGGGAGTGATCGTAAACTACAAAACACTTAGAAAATATAAAATAACTCATATAATATCTAAACTTATCAAAATCCGAAGTCGGAACGCGTCCGATCACATTTTTTAAATTTACGCGGGTTAACTTCCCGGTAAACTGCAGGATTTAAACGTAACGTATAAAAATCAAAAATAATGATCGGAAAAGTTTAAAATATTGACCGGAAATTCTCGGGGTGTGACATTCTTCACCCGTTAAATAAGCTTTTTCCTCAAAGCTTAAGACGTGGACGAAGAGTTAACACAAAGGTAAGGGTACTTTTTCTTCATTTGGTCTTTGGCTCCCAAGTAAACTCGGGCCCTCGTCTCGAATTCCAACAGATATTCACGATTGGAATGCATCTTTGCTTTAGCCTTTTAACTTCTCAGACCATAATTTCAACTGGTACTTCAATAAAATGGAGCTTGTCATCAATCTGGATCTCATCCAACGGAATAGCTAGTGGTTCATCTACGAAACACTTCTTTAGATTTGAAACATGAAAAGTGTTATGAATTCGACTTAATTGCTCTGGGAGTTCAAGTTGATACGCAAGCGTTCCTACCCTATCAATAATCTTGAAAGGTCCAATATAGAGAGGGTTCAACTTCCCCCGTTTGCCGAAACGTATCACCCATTTCCATGGTGACACTTTCAACATGGTGACACTTTCAACATGGTGACACTTTCAACATGACCTTATCTCCAACCTCAAACTCCAATGGCTTACGTCTCCTGTCGGCGTAGCTCTTCTGTCTATCTCGTGCAGCTTGAATACGCTTCTTGATCTGAATGATCTTCTCATTTGTTTCATGAACAATTTCCAGACTAGTGAGATGAGCGTCTCCAACCTCAGCCTAACAAATAGGCGATCTACACTTTCAGCCGTAGAGAGCTTCAAATGGTGCAGCTTTGATACTCGTGTGATAACTGTTGTTGTAGGAAAACTCTACCAAAGGTAGGTGTCTATCCCAACCTTTCCTTAAATCAATCACACAAGCACGTAGCATGTCCTCCAAGGTTTGGATGGTTCTCTCACTCTGACCATCAGTGTGTGTATGGTAAGTCGTACTCATATGCAATTGAGTACCTAGGGCTTAGTTCAGTGATTTCCATATATGAGATGTAAACCTACTGTCTCGATCAAAAATAATCAAAACTGGCACTCCATGCCTCGAGACTACTTCCTTCAAGTATTGTCTCGTCAACTTCTCCATTGAGTCGATTTCCTTTATTGGTAAGAAATAAGCAGACTTTGTGAGTCGTTCTACAATTACCCAAATTGTATCTTGACCAGACGATGTCTTTGGCAACTTAGTAACGAAATCCATATTAATGTTCTCCCACTTCCATACTGGGATCACAGGTTGAACCAACAAACCAGATGGTTTTTGGTATTCGGACTTGACTTTGGCACAGGTCAAACATTTATTGACGTAGGTGGCAATCCCAGCCTTCATATTCGGCCACCAATACAGCTTCTTTAAATCTTGGTACATCTTGTCCGATCCAGGATGTACCGAATACTTTGAATTATGCAACTCATGCATAATCAACTCTCTTAAGTTACCTCGACAAGGTATCCAACTTCTCCTATTCAAGCATAACGTTCCATCAGTACGTTGCTCTAGCTTCTTAATCATACCACACAGATCTTCTGTTCCATAATTCTCCTCCTTTCTTGCCTCAACCTGAGCTTCTAAGATCTGCACAGGGAGGTTCAGACCAATCGTCAAAACTAAAGCTCGAACTCGTAGTGGCTTAATCCGTTCCGTTCGGCTCAACGCATCCGCCACCACGTTCGCTTTTCTTGGATGATAACGAATCTCGTAGTTGTAGTCGCTCAACAGCTCCAAGCTCTAAGTCATGTGTAGTGTAATTCTTCTCATGAATCTTACGTTGGTGTGACGCGTAGGCTATGACCTTCTTCCTTTGCATCAAAACTGCGCCTAATCCTTTACGAGAAGCATCATAGTAAACCATGAAGTTTTCACTACCTTCGGGTAAATCCAAAATTGTTGCACTACACAACTTCTGCTTCAACAGTTGAAATGCAGCTTCTGCCTTTTCACTCCAATCAAACTTCACGTTCTTTTGAGTCAGCTTCGTCATAGGCTTGGCAATTTTTGAGAAACCTTCGATAAATCGCCAGTAATAGCCAGCAAGACCTAGAAATTGACGAATCTCTGTCGGAGTCTTGGGCGATGCCCAATCCTTGATTGACTCAATCTTAGCTGGGTACACGTGAATGCCTTCACTATCAATCATGTGACCAAGAAATTGTACCTTCGACCGCCAAAATTCATACTTTGAAAACTTGCCATACAATTCCTCCTTCTTAAGCAACTCCAGGATTAACTTAAGGTGTTATGCATGCTCTTCTTCGCTCTTGGAGTAGATCAAGATGTCATTAATAAAAACGATCACGAATTTATCTAAGTACAGTTTGCACACCCGATTTGTCAGATCCATGAATACCGGTGGTGCGTTGGTCAGTCCAAACGGCATCACTTGAAACTCATAGTGACCGTAGCGTGTCCTAAACACTGTCTTTGGAATGTCTTCCTCTCGAACTTTGAGTTAGTGATAACCAGATCTCAGGTCAATCTTAGAGTAGACTCTTGATCCTTGCAACTGATCAAACAGGTCATCGATTCTCGGAAGTAGATATCGATTCTTCACAGTCAGCTTGTTCAGCTCACAGTAATCGATACACATCCAGAAAGATCCATCTTTCTTTTTAACAAACAAGACCGGGGCTCCCCAGGGTGAGGAACTCGATCTTATAAATCCCTTGTCATAAAGTTCTTATAGCTGAGTAGATAATTCTTGTTGTTCCGTCGGTGCTAATCTATACGGGGTGCGTGCCACAGGTGCAGCACCAGGGACAAAGTCGATTTGGAATTCAACTTGTCGCGTAGGCGGTAATCCAGGCAAGTCTTCTGGAAAAACCTCCAGAAAGTCTCGTATAGTCGGCACGTCCTCAAGTCGCTTTTCCTCTGACTTGTCTTCGGTTTCCTTCTTCGTAACTTATGCCAGAAAAATTGGGCAACCTCTCTTAATATATTTCTGAGTTTTAGTGCACGATATAAGGCCCAATCTTTGACTTCTTTCCCTTACCACATATATCACCTTGAACTATCAAAACTTCGTCTCCATAGGGAATCCGTACAATCTTTTCATCGCAAACAATCACCGCATGATGGTTCGCTAACCAATCCATGCCGATGATGACGTTAAAACTACCAAGTTCTACTGGCATTAGGTTAATATTGAGTGGGTGACCTAACAATCCTAACGTACAGTCTCTAAGTATTGTATCAGATCTTATTAGTCTTCCGTTAACTAGCTCAATAGGGTACTTAATGTCTAAGATAGATGGGACGATGTCACTTAGAAGGATAAAAACTGTGGGTATGAAATTTCTGTCGGCTTGGTTCTAGGTACTTGCAATAATTATGTCCTTTGTCTTATTTCATGACCATTAGAAACTTGGACAGTGAAGAAATTTCCTAATTTTCTTGATTCTAACCTAACAAATGAGGATAAGTCTAGTATGTTCTAGAATCCTAAAATCCGTAACTATCGTGACTACAAGTGACGTGATTTCAGTCTCTCGGCTAAGGGTATAATCTTCCTATATAATAAAATTGAGAAAGTCCACTTAGTTATGACGCTTATGAATACAAATACTCATGACCAACACAACTCACAATACACACGTAAAATATTAGCAAAACACGAATTCGTGGAAGAAAATATCCCCTTTGAAATTGTAATGAAGAGAAAAGAAACTAGAAATGGAAGGTGAAAGTGAAGGTAAATTGACAAAGTTTTATGGTGACTACTCTCAGCATGACATGTTCCTTCCTAAATTATACATAGGTGATCAGGCTATGTATAATTAGGTATTAATGATAAAATGCTCGTTTCGTCAAACTAGTGTTATGTTTAAAATTTTGTATGGTATAAACAGTGTTGTTTCTAAGGTAGAAAAATAGTTTGTGAAAACGAGAACATTGTAATTTATATAACGACACAAGATATTTTGTAAGACTTAGTAGAAGTAATTTAAGAAGTGATACCAAAAAAAAGTTTACGAGAAAATCACGTGACAGTTTATAGTGTAAGAGTGAAGGGTCTATAAAATGGTAACAAATGGTCTACGAGTTGACAACCAAATAGCTTATATTGCGACAACGAAATAGTTTATAAAAGACATGAAGTAGTTCGTAAGATGACGTCGAAATAGTTTATAAATGACAACGAAACAGTTCATGAGGTGACAACGAAATGGTTTGTAAGATGACTGCAAAGTAACTTTTAATAGGGTAGCAAAAGAGTTCATAAATAACCGTAATATAGGTTATAAGATGGAAATGAATTCGTTCATTAAATGATAGCCAGATAAGTTATGAGGTAATAGTAGGATAATTATAAGATGTTGACAAACGGTTTATATAATGATATCAAATAGTTTATAAGGTGTTAGCGAAATGATTTATAAAACGATGGCAAAAGTTTATAAACGTCGACATAATAGGTTAAAAGATGAAAACAAGTAAGTTTGTAAAATGGTTTGGAAAATAGTTTGTGAGATGATAGTAGAATAATTTTTAAGAAAATGACAAAATGGTTTATAGGATGACAACAAAATTGCTTACGAAATGGCACAAGAATAGTTTATAAAATGCTAGCAGCGAAATGATTTGATAAGGTGGTAGTGATTTAAGGAGTAGCTTACATAAATAAATAGAGAAATTAAGTGTAACTGACGGAATCGTCATGACACATACATTAACAGGAAATTTAAAACATCCACTCAATACAACGAAATTTATAGAAAATTACTAATGCGAATATAGTCTAAGAAGACTTTGACTTCGGTTACTAGGTAAGGCGAAAGGATCTCTTTTTAAGCATTGGTCTTGTCTTTGACGACACTAGAGTTCTCGTGAGCTTTTTCCTTCCAAATTTGGTTCACTTGGTTCTGATTTCTCAACTTCTGGCATTCATTCCTAAAATGTCGCAACCTTCCACATTCATAGCAAGTGATGGTGGCCTTTAGAATTGCCACATGGGTTCTCTGGTTCATTGCAGCAACGAATGTCTTACAATCCCTAGTCATGTGGCCAACCCTCTTACAGTTATCACACTTCACAGTATACGGCCCAACATGATGCAACTTAAACTTGTTGCAGTAAGGTAAATTCCCAGCATAAGCCCTCCTTTCATTGGCTCTAATAGTGTAAGCTCTTGTCACACCTGGTTTCTTGCAGGGTGGTTGTCGTGGCACTCGGTTATCCTTTGGTTAGTTCTCAAACTTCCTCTTGTTGTTAGCATTCTTTTCTACCGTGATTTCTTGTCTTATGATCAGATTCATCGGATTGTGAGTCATACGGATTTTTGTCTCATAGATGGCAATAGCTTCAACAGTATCAGTAACTCCTTGGGACACAATCTGGTCAATCTCCGCAGAACTCATTCATTGTCTTGTTGCCGACATTCTCTTCAAATCAAAAGAAATAAAAAAAATATAAAATATAAAATAAGTCAGGTTCCTAAAGTCACGTTTCTAAAAGTGTAATGTTACGAGGTGACGGGTTAAAGTCATGTTCAACTTAATCGGCATGTTTATAGATGACGGTATGAGACGACGTAGGAGAAACAAAAGTATGGGATGGGTACTCATCTCGCATTCGTTTTCGGACGGTAAGATAACGTATGGTCGAAAGTTTCGATGTTATGTAAAATAGTATATTGTAAATTTTTTAAAAAGTTTTAATGACCATCGTATCACTCACGATGTCTTGAGAAACGTTTAGAGACCATTGTGCAACTCACAATGTCCTGGGGGAAAGATCTATTATTTATATAAATAACTTTTATATAAAACCAATGAGAAAATCTACGCAAGGCAAAATAAACGTAATATAATTATGGAAATGTATTATACTTAATACTCATATACTTATCGATAATAATTATATACGTAAGCAAGTAAACACGTAAGATCACATACTGGTTATAGACCAGACATAAATATACTACCTGGTTCTTTATAACCTTGGCTCTGATTACCAATCTGTCACACCCCTAAACGGGGCCCGGACGGAATCACGTGTCCGGGGGCGTGGTATGTGCTTAAATACACATACCTTTTACCTTTAAAAACGAGCTGAAATAACCAAAAACGGACTTAAAATGCCAAAGATACGCTTGTTTTGCTAAATGTATTGTGCAGGAACGGATAACCAAGAAAAGGACGAAAAACAAAGCCAAAACAACAAAACCGGACTCGGAATGGAAAAGCTGTAAAGGACAAAGCCAAAGCAAAGCCAAAGATCAGAAAAGTCAAAGTCAAAGTCAACTCAACAAATTAACAGTCAAAACCGGAGCCGTAATTGAAGAATACTACTGGTTGCAATCTCAACCCATCTGATGGGCCGGGAAAGCCCAATAGTATATTATTGAAGACTGTGAAGACCAAATGGGCCCTCAATCAATGACAACAGCCCATTTGTGTGCAACTGACAGAGACTGTGAAGACTTTGAAGACCCGATCCTAGCCCTTGAACAATCCAATCTCAGCCATTGTACACACAAAACCCACCTAAACCTTATTGGGCCTTAAAAAGCCCAATAACAAAAGCCTAAACCTTATTGGGCCCAAATAAACCCAATTGGGCCCAATACACAAACCCAAGCCCAATACTGGCCCAAAACAACTTTTTATAAACCCTAGGGACTAAAATTGTCAAGTTTAAAAATGTTTGTAAAAAGAAAAGTGTTTTAAAAATAAGAGGGACTGAATTTGCAAATTTACAAAATGTTTTCTCTTTATAAAAGGTAAGGGCCAGTTCTGCCAATACACCATTCTTTCTTTAATTCTTTGTTTTTAAAACACAAGGGCCATTTCTGTTTACTCTCAAACTAGTTTATAACTGAAAATAAAAGAAACAAAAGAAATGAATAAGATGGAAAGGTAAGGGGTTCTTCTTGTACACTCGAAACTTTTAAAAAACCTGTGAACCAATCACCTCTTCCCCCCTCTCAACCTTTCCCGCCAAACCTCCTAGAACCCCTCACCATCACATGTTACACTCCAATCTTTTACCCAACCCTTCCTTTACCCAGTCCAATCCTAAACCCACACCCATTTCCCTGTTTAAAATGCCACCTTGGCAATCTCCCCAAACCCGAAGCAATATCAATGGTGGGATTGAGCTTTAAAGAAGCACAATTCTCATCTAAGGGCTAGGATTTGTTGCTGAGGCTTCACTCACACAAGAAACACAAAGAAAGAAGCTGTGAAGACTTGGGACTTCTATATAATTCAAGAAAACACAAGCCGAAAGACACAAGTTTTTAACTTAGCTTTATTTTACTTAACCTTTTTTAAAATTGTAGCTTAAGTTCCCAGCTTAATTTCTATTGTAACATTGTTGTTTTTAAGCAAATTAATGGAAATTTAAAGTTTATCTCAAGTTTCCTTAAATTTTCATTTATGAGTTCTTAAATTCGTGTTCAAGTTGTGAAGAAAAGTATGTTTTTATGGTTGCTAAATAATTACATTATCCTTAATCTCAGTTTGCTTTAATTAGTTTTAAGTTAAATTAGTTAAAAAGTTCATTTTACTTATTTAAAGGTCGTGTTTGGTAATAGCCCAAAATGGGTCAGTTTGGTATGGTATGGGTTCACAAACTCTCTAGCCACTTTTGGCTGAGTGTGTTGTGTCAATTAGACAAAAAGGAAAGCATAAGTTTTATGTTTAAAATAAAGTTTTAGTAAACCTTTTATTTGTTTTGTCAAATTTTACGAAGAAAGGTAAGCTTAAGAGCTTATTCTGCTTATTCCTGCTTAAAGCAAACCTGGTTTTTGTGCTTATCAAGCCACAAAAAAGTCCTTTTACATTGCCACTAGTTGCTGCCCTTTTCATTTGAAAAATCCAGTCATAGATTGGTTCTATGCATTTTTTTAAAAACTTTGGGCACTTTTGAGACCAATTTATCAGCAGGTTTTACTGTCTTTTTAAGCCTCTTGTTTTGAAACATCAGCTCAAATTGGAGACCACTCTAAATCGGTTATGGGGTTGGTTGTGGCTAATAAAAGCACAATTGTGCTTATTTTGCATAAGCTCAAAAAAGCCTTGAAGCACTTGTTTGGCAGCTACCCTGGTGCTGAGCACCACATTCAGACACACTTTTCAGCTTATTGCTCCACTAGGACTCTAGTATCTTTAGCCTTTTAGTTGTAGCTTTAATAAGTGCCCTTTAAGCCCCCAAGTAGCTTAGCTTAATTCCCTATTCTAACTTAGCTTAATTTAGGCTTTGAAAAACCCGTTTTCTGTTTTGAAATTTAACAACTGTCATTAGCTTAATTGTTTTCCAGCTTATTTCTAGGTGCTTATATTAGACCCAACTTAGCTATTTTAGGAATCCCTTCCTATTATCGGTGTATCTCCCCCATGAATTAGCTTATCTAGTTAGCTTAAGTCCCAAAAAGAAAGAAAAATAAGCTGAAAAGCTTATTTAGCTTTTGCAGTCCAAAAGCTTACTTTTCTGGCTTATTTAGTTAATTTCAGCACTTAGTGCTTTTAGGAAAAATGTTGCCAATAAGCCCCTGAATAAGTTTGCTGTTTTGAGTTTTGTCTAATAAGCACCTTGGACCCACTTTGTAATCGGGGTCCACTTCAGGGACCATTTGTGTAATTTCTATCTTTTTTGGTTAATTAGTTAGGTCCCTGTGTTAACTAGCTGAATTACCCGTTAGTCCTTTTGTCCTTTC
Organism: Tanacetum coccineum; assembly: GCA_026074375.1. NCBI lineage: Eukaryota > Viridiplantae > Streptophyta > Magnoliopsida > Asterales > Asteraceae > Tanacetum > Tanacetum coccineum. Next base: position 39,218 of record BQNB010020243.1, on the reverse strand, counting down.
AGCTGTTAGTCCTTTAGTTTAAATTAGTTAGTTAATTTAATTTAATTAATTTAAAATTAGGTTTAGATTTAATTAGTTTAATTACTTTTAATTAAAACAGTAACTTTTAGGGCTTTTTATATTTTTAGATTCCTCAACTTTTTCTTTATTTAATTTGATTTTTTTAGATTTTTTTGTAGTTATATTTTCTGTCTTTTTATATTTAATTAGTTTTAAATAGTTTTTAATCTTAGAAAATTCATAAAAAATACAAAAATTAACAAAAAAATATTTTTCTTTTTTATAAAATTTTCTTTAATCAGTTAGTTTATATTAAAAATATAAAAACTTATGTAGGGTAATTTTTGCTAAAATTTCAGTTCCGGGCCCGTTTACGAGCCCGGCTTTTCGTTTTTCTTTACCGTTTTGTTCGTTTTTGAACTCCGTTTTTGAAAAAATTTTTCCATTTTTCTTTCAAGTTAGATATATTTTTTGATTTATTATAATTTTAAAATTAATTTTAGGACTTTATTTTTATAATTTTTAGTTTTAGGCTTGCGTTTATCTTTCCGGTAGTCTATAATAGCATGTTCTAATTTAGTTTATTGTTTTAATTATTTTTAGTTAAGTATTTTTGCCCGAAATTATGTTCACCGTAGTATATTTAAGTTTTCCCATTTTCCACTGCTTGTTTCCCGTAGAATAATTTTAGTTTTCTTTAATTAATTTAGTTATCTAGTTAAAAAATCAAAATCATTGTTTTCAATTCAAATCATCAATTCATTCGTTCGATTTACCATTACAAGCCTCGTTGGGGATTTACGACCGGTGGGAAAGCTCTTTAGACTTCTCGGTTCATGACTCTGCTTTTAGACCATCCTTACTATATATTTGATATTTTATTATATTATATGTATTTTAAGGTATAGTCTGAGCGGATCATCTACCATCTGATGTCTATTCACTCGTTAATCATCACAGAGTTGCCAAGGATCTATGGGAAAGAGTTCAACTACTAATGCAAGGTACCTCATTGACAAAGCAGGAAAGGGAGTGTAAACTGTATGATGCATTTGATAAGTTTGCTCACATCAAAGGGGAATCACTTCATTAGTATTACTTGAGATTTACTCAGCTGATCAATGACATGAATATTTACAAAATAAAATTAGAGCAATTTCAGGTCAATACCAAGTTCTTGAATAGTCTTCCACCTGAATGGAGTAAGTTTGTCATGGATGTCAAATTGGTGAGGGATTTGCACACAACTAATTTTGATCAACTTCATGCATATCTTCAGCAACACGAACTTCATGCTAATGAATTTCGCATTATGCGTGAGCGCAATCAAGATCCTTTTGCACTAGTTGTGAATCATCAGATGACACCATCTTATTTTAACACTTATCAATCTTCATACAACAATCCACAATTCCAACAACAGTTTTCACCATCTTCGTCTCCTCCATATGGATCAATTTATCCCACACAACATTACTCAACTACTTATTCATCCATACCTCTTGCAATTACTTATCCGTCAGCACTGTATCCAAATGCTTACTCATCCACAGTTCATCAAGATGCTTGTCCACAACCTCAATCCATTCCTCAAATTGAATATATTGTCTCCACAGTTAATCAACGAACACATCTTGCTGAATTTTCTCAGATAGACTATGGTCTAGTAGTTCCTGTGTTTAAGCAAGGAGATGACCCTATTGATGCCATTAACAAAATGATGTCATTTCTATCTACTGTCATCACATCTCATTTCCCAACTACCAACAATCAGCTATGAAATTATTCCAACCCAAGACAACAAGCAACTATTCATGATGGAAGGGTGACTATTCGACTGGTACATGGGAGACAAAGTTCATTTGCTACTGGTACTACAGGAACAAGGGCTAATATCTCAGGAACATGAGGGAATAATTCAGGTCAACAAAGGGTTGTGAAGTGTTTTAACTACAAAGGGGAAGGTCACATGGCAAGACAGTGCCCAAAGCCAAAGAGGAAAAGGGATGCTACATGATTTAGGGATAAAGTTCTTTTGATTGAAGCACAAGGATCTGGTAAAGTTCTAAATGAGGAGGAATTGGCATTTTTGGCAGACCCTGGAGTTGCAAAAGGTCCATATACACAGACGGTCATTACACACAATGCATCTTATCAAGCTGATGATTTGGATGCATATCAAGTCTGATTTCCAGAAGATCAATGAAGCCAAGAAGGTCCTGAAAAGTGGTCTGATCAATGGGAAAACTCTTGTAATCTCTACACTCCATTATACGCGTTCGGTTAGCATTATGTTTAATCATTCATCTATGATTTCGTGTATTGTTACAATGACATGTTTATGATAATATATTGTACTAATTTATCTTTATATCGATTGTTCCTTGTTCGTTATATGTTGATTATGTTTATCACTTCATACCCGTTTATGTGCTTAATTATGTGTTTTCCATATCATTCAACTGGATCTAGTCCTATATATTTAATGCGTTGCAACTTCGGTGTTGTTTGGCGTAGGCTAAGAGTACGGGATAGAAACATATAACGCTTATTCATATAGCTAGAATACTAGGATCACTAATAGAAAGCCCTATTTCGATCTATGGTTAAGTGCATAGGTAGACTAAGCCGGTGACTTAGGATTACACATAACATCATGTTTCCATAGGTAGTTAAGTGGGTGTGGACTCTGGTATATGAATTTCCATTAAGCAGTAAGTTGGTAAAGCCTCCATGAGCTAGGATTCAATATAACCACCAATATAGTTTCCTAGATAGATTATAATCAACGGTGTGAGCTTTATGCGGGTTTAGGTTAATTGTGACAGGATTAACTAGTGGCAAACCTCGAGTCTAGGGAGAAGATCCACCTAACTTTGGAATGATATACCACCAACGAATTAATACAATCATTGCACAAATAGACAATCAAGGCATGTTATTAGATTAAACTGGCTAATACGTTTTCCACACATTGGACTTCTTCCTAATCTATTGTTAATAATTTGTGTGCGTTATTTGTCATCACCTTAGGATAATTAGAACTAAACACGTGCCAGTCTCTCAGGCTGAAAACCTCCCCTTGCGTTAGTTTAGGTTTAATTAGATTTAATTAGAATAATTAGGTTAGATTAGTACTAAACCTAGATAAATAAAATACCAGTAGAATTAAGAGTTAACTTCCACTCTCAGTGTTCGACACCCTACTTACCAACGAAGCTACATCTTGACCGGGTACACTGCCCGTTAGAGTGTTATTTTTAGGTATAGTCGGCATAAAATAAATAGTAAAACTTGATACATAAAACAACCTACACGTCGACACATCATTAATACAAGCCTTAAAAAGCTTAAATACCATCTTGGCCAATTTGACAATGTGGTGAAAAAGCAGATCACGCCCGATGCTTTAACAGAAAGGGAATGAGGGTTTGAACACACTAAAGCTGTTTTTCTAAAAGAAATAATTCTATTTTTAAAGACCTTAAAAGACACATTTAATGTTTTTGATAAAAATATTTTAAATGAGATAACGGAAGTACAAACAGTTTTTAACCAGATGGAAGCTGATGTTCAATAGTATCATGTAGACAAACAGTGCTTTGAAATTCAAAAGAAACAATTTTTGATTGAAAACGATCGACTCTTGGATCAAATCCTTTCTCAAGATATTGTGAATATTGTTATGAATTCTTCGTTGGATATAAATACTTTTGTAAATGTGAATTCTTCTGTTGCTATGAATGATTCTATGAATTATGTGGAAATGTGCAATAAGTGTCTCGAACTTGAAGCTAAGCTTATCAAACAGCACAACATGGTGGAAAAAGATGAGTATAATAAACTTTTGAAAAGATTTTCTAAACTTAAAACACGCTGTATTTCTCTTGAACTTGCAATGCAACTCAATAAAGAAATTTTTCAAAAGAATAACACATTTATGAACCAAACTGAACCTTCATTTGATTAATTGTTTGAATTGAATAACTTGAAAGTTAAGCTTCAAGTAAAAGACACAACAATCGAGAAGTTGAAGGCAAACATCAAACGTTTGAATAAAACTTCCACCACAAACAGTGTGAAAAAGGACAGATGAGATTGAGACCATCAACATAGAATTGGAACATAGGGTGGCAAAACTAATTGCTAAGAATGAGCATTTGAAACAGACTTATAAACAACTCTATGATTCAATTAAACCATCATGTGTTTGTGCTAAAGAACATGTTGAATCTTTGGTTAATCAATTGAATCAAAAGTATGTTGAAATTAATGATTTAAATGCTCAACTTCAGGAAAAAGTTTTTATCATAACAGCATTAAAAAATGATCTTATAAAATTCAAAGGAAAAGACATAGTTGATAATGCTGCCAAAGTGTCAAATGCTACCACTATTGCTCCAGGAATGTATAAGCTTGACCTAGTAACATTGGCTCCTAAGGATAAGAATAATAGCGAAACTCACATATACTACCTTAAACACACTATGGAACAAGCTGCTATTCTTAGGGAGATAGTTGAACAGGCTAAATTACTAAACCCTTTAGATAGTGCATCTTACTTTGACTGTAAGTATGTTAAGCTAATTCAGGAGTTGCTAGGATATGTTAGAGATACTTGCCTTGATATTCACAAACCTAGTGAGAAATTAGTTGTTGTTATGCCTATCAACAAAAAGGAAATAGTTAGATTTGCTAAACCTGTCATATCATCAAGCACATCCCAAAAATAGTTAGGCTCTTCCCAAATAAAGACCAAACAGACCACTAACAATTTTGTGTCAACCTCTACAGGAGTAAGTCGGTCTACTAAATCTAGCAGGTCAAAGTCTACAGACAATACAAAGAATGATAGGATCTTGCAGATTTCAAGTAGTACCCAGAAGAAGAATAAAGTAGAAGACCACTCTAGGATAGTTAAGTCTTGTTTGAATAAACCAATTTGTGTTGTTGAACCATATGGAAATGCAAATGTGCAGCATTCCAAATTAAATACAAATTCTAAGCTAATGTGCATTAAATGTAATAGTTCTATGTTTGATGCTAGACATGAATTGTGCTTTCTTGAATTTGTTTCTGATATGAATGCGAGTTCCAAATCTAAGTCTGTTAAGAAAGCTAAAAATAAAAAAGAATGGAAACCTACAGGAAAAGTTTTTACTAAAATTAGATATAACTGGAGACCCACAGGAAGGACTTTCACTTTAGTCGGAAATGCGTGCCCTTTAACTAGGATTACCGCCACTAATAAAGTGCCTTTTAGGGAACCCATTCCTCTAGAAGTAACTGCACAATAATCTGTAGTAACTAAGGTTTATACTAGAAGACCTAAGGTACCTAAGACTAATGGTTCTAATAGCAAACCTAAGATTGCAAAATTTGTTATTTCTAACAAAACGGAACCTGGTACATCTCGGGGATCCAATACTTCAGTTTCTCCATCTTCTTCTTCTATTTTCGATCTCAGGTTGTCCAAATTGTTTTGTGGTATTTGGACTCCGGATGCTCCAAGCACATAACTAGAGATCGCTTTCAGCTCACTAATTTTGTTCGCAAGTTTCTCGGTACTGTCAAGTTCGGTAACGACCAGATTGCAAAGATTATAGGGTATGGTGATTATCAGATAGGGAATATCACAATCTCAAGAGTTTATTATATGGAGGGACTATGACATAATATATTCTCCGTTGGTGAATTATGCGACTCAGATCTTGAAGTAGCTTTTAGAAAACACACGTGCTTTGTTCGTAATCTGGAAGGTGTTGATTTACTCTCAGGATCTCGGGAAACCAACCTTTATACTTTGTCAATTAAGGATATGATGGCGTCTTCTCCAATTTGTCTCTTGTCCAAAGCCTCAAAAACCAAATCATGGTTATGGCACCGACGATTGTCACATTTGAACTTTGGTGCTATTAATCATTTGGCTAAACATGGTCTCGTACGAGGTCTTCCCAAATTGAAATTTGAAAAAGATTATATGTGTTCGGCATGTGCGTGAATATTGTTGTGAATTCTTCGTTGGATATAAATACTTCTGTAAATGTGAATTCTTTTGTTGCTATGAATGATTCTGTGAATTATATGGAAATGTGCAACAAGTGTCTCGTTGAAGCTGAGCTTATCAAACAACACAACATAGTGGAAAAAGATGAGTATAATAATCTTTCAAAAAGATTTTCTAAACTTGAACAACACTGTATTTCTCTTGAACTTGCAATGCAACTCAATAAAGAAAATTTTCAAAAGAATAACACATCTGTGAACCAAATTGAACCTTCATTTGATCAATTGTTTGAATTGAACAATTTGAAAGTTGAGCTTCAAGCAAAAGACACAAAAATTGAGAAGTTAAAGGCAAACATCAAACGTTTGAATAAACCTTCCATCACAAATAGTGTAAAAAATGACATAGATGAGATTGAGACCATTAACATAGAATTGGAACATAGGGTGGCAAAACTAATTGTTGAGAATGAGCATTTGAAACAGACTTATAATCAAACTTTATGCTTCATTAAAACCTCACGTGTTCGTGTGCTGAAAGAACATGTTGTATCTTTGGTTAATCAATTGGATCAAAACGTCTGTTGAAATTACTGATTTAATTGATCAACTTAGGAAAAGGTTTCTTGTCTAACAGATGGTATGTGTTTAAATATACATACCTTTGACCATTAAAAACGTGCTTAAATGACAAAAAACGTACAAAAAATACATCGTATTTGTATGTTTTGCATCTATATTGTGCAGGTAAAGGAATAATCTAGAAAGGGACAAAAACGAGACAAAACGGACAACAAAAACCGAGCATCGAATGGAAAAGAGCTTGAAAGTCAAAAAGTTCAAAGTCAAAATGTCACCAAAGTCAACCCGACAAAGTAAAGTCAAAGCCGGAAGCCGGTAATACGAAGAATTACTTAATGGGCCCCACCCTTACCCATCTAATTGGGTAGGGTCAGCCCAATTAAGGTGATATCACATTGATGACTTTACATGGTTATTAACCATTTAGAGCCCATGGACTATAACCGGCCCAATGTTAAGCCCCCATTCTTCTCCTTTAAACAAGAGTTAAGCCAAAAGGCCTCAATTGTTTAATCTGTTAAAGTCCCAGGACCACTCATGAAATAAAGACATATAACCTTGAGGGTGTTGTTCATGCCACTCCCTAAAGTTATAACACACATGAACTAAACTTGACAAACACTTTATCAATTCAAGGGCTAGTTTGCCATTTCCCCAAAACCATACCCTGATATCACCACAAAAACAGGATAGTAACAAAAACCAAACTTCCCCCATGCTAAATTTCATCATTATTATTGTTCTCGTTTTCTTTCACCCTGCAACATACAAACCAAAACATCCCTTTCCCATCACAATGGGCTCATTGCCCTGCTCGGCAATACCCTCAAGCCTCATTCGTTGAGAACATGACAAGAAAATTAAGGGCTATGATCATTTGACTTGGGCTCTACTCATATTGGATGGCTAAGATTGAGTTTGGCAACTCACTCACACAAGAAACACATCTCTCAAATGACTCATTGAAGAAACACAAGTCCAAGGACTGAAGACCTTAATGTTTTTTCTATAAATAGGACGTTTGTAAGCCAAAAGGGCACCTAGTTTAGTTTTAGTCTTTTTACAGCTTATTTAATTTACATTTTAGCTTATTGTAATCTTTTATTCAATCCTTGTACTGTTTTTAAGAATTAATGAAAAATTAAGGTTTTATGATTAAATTTTGTGTTTTTAAATTTCATGTTCCATTGTTTTAAAAGTAATCTCTTATAAGCTATTACTTACTTATTTAAGCTATTTTACTTAAGCACTTTAAACTTTTCCCTAGTATAAAGTGTTTAAGTCCTTTTTTTACTAAAATGCCATCAAAAGGCGCTTTGGAAGATAGCAAAAGGGAAGGGAGATTATATTTGCTTTTTTATAGCTTGTCTTTGACAAGCTAAAGCTTGTAGATTAGCTTATTTATAAGCTTGTTTGCCCTGTTTAAGCAAGGGCTCTTGTAAGTTTCCATTTCTCAAATTTTAGCTTATTTATTGTAGCATAGCTTATTGTGCTTAATTTTTGCTTATTCTTGCTTATTTATGCTTAGTTATAATGTTTAATGCATATTATGCTTGTCTTGTAGTTTAAAAATCATTTCTTTTAAGTTTTTCTTATAATCTGTCAAAAATAGCTTAACTATTGCATAATCTTTAATCTTGTTGTATTTGCTTATCTGAGTATTAAAAGTTGTTCATTAGGGGTAATACTAGCTTAACAACATCTGGTATTTCAAAGTTTAAGTCTAAGTTTGTGTTTTACAAGTTAAAAATACCAAATCTGTTTTGAAAGGGGTGTTTGGGTCAAGGAACAGAGTGGGTCAAATTAGTTTAAAAACAATTTGGGTCACTTGGCCAACTTTGGCAAGCAATATTCTTAGTCAAAATTAGCTGTTTTCAAAAGTTTTATGTTTTAAAGCCTGTTTTTTAAGCTTTTCATAAAATGGCAAAATCAAAAATTTTTTTCATGTGATAACTAAAAAAGATTTAAGAGGGACTTATTTTTTTTAAGCTTTCCAAAACTAGCTTTTGAGTAGTTATTGTTTTGGGTTTGTTTTTGTGTCATAATTGCTGTATGCAAGTTTGGGTTAAGTCCTGCTTTAGTCTTTGTCATATTCTGTCAAAAATTTGGTTGTGTGTGTTTTAAAGAAAAAAAATAGCTTTTTCAATTGCTTTTCCTGGCTTATTCTGTATTTCAAAATGGTTTTTGAATGTTGATATAAGTTCTTTGAAGTCCAATCTAGATCTGTTTTGAGGTCTTAAGCTCACAAGGTCCTGTTTGTTGGCTTATTTTTAAGCTTAAAATTTGTCATCTTTCAAAAATTAAAAAGTCTGCATAGTGCTGAGTGAAAAACTGCCCTTATAATAAGCATTTTTTGGCTTATCTTTGTTTCAAATTCTTCTCTGCTGATGGTTTAAGAAGCTTATTGTTCAAACTTTAAGGGCATATAAGCCTTTAAGCCATAAGGTTCTGTTTAGGGGCTTAAATTTAAGCCAAAAGGGCCCTAAGGCTGTTTGTTTGGGTGACTGTTTTTGGCATAAGTGCTTATTTGCCTTTTCTATGCTTTTTACTTATTATTTTTGCTTAATTTAGGTTTATATCTGCTTATTAGGTTAGTTTTAGCTTACTTTAGCTTATTTTACTTAGGACAGAGCTTATTTGAGCTTATTTGCATTTTAGCTTAGAAACTTTAAGTATTATAGCTTTTTAAGTATTCTGTCATTTTAAGCTAGATTTAGTTTATCTCATTTGCTTATTTGTGTTCTATAGAGCTTATTAGGTGTAGCTTATAGCCTGTTTTAGCTTATTTCCCTTTTTCATTTGCTTATTTCCCTTAGAAATGCAAACAGTTTTAGTGATTTTAAGTTAAGCACTTGTCATTTAACAGCTTAGTTTTTGTGTCTGATTTGTGTTTCTAAAAAGGTGTGTCTTTTGTAAGTGCTTATTTATTGTTTATCTAACAAGTTGTTTAAAAAATGAAAACAAAAATAGTTTTGAAATAGGGAAGTCCCAAGTGAGCCAATGCTCAAACCCGGGACCTCAACCCCACTCACCAAACGTTTTAACACACACACCCCTCACCACTTTGCCCTTGGGTCTTTTCCGTTAGAAGTTGCACACTTTATTCTTTTATTACCTTTTTGGCCCATTTAGTTATAAGCCCGTTTTAGCTTTTTAACAGCTTATTTTGATAAGCTGTTATACCCAGCTTATTTTTCTTAGGATAAGCTTTGTTCAAGCTACTTTTGCTAATTTTTATAATTAGTTTAGTATTTTTAATAATTTAATTTCATTAAAATCGTTTTTAATTCATAATAAATTATAAAAAAGTCAAAAAAATCTAATTCTTTTTTAGAAAATTTTCTTTTATCATTTAGGACTTAGGAAAATTAGATTTGCTTTCGTAGGGTTAAAATTGTAGATTTTGAATTTTTAAAGAACGGGATTGAATCCCGTTCACGTTTTTCGTGTTTTTAAGCTTAAACCGCTTTCGTTTTTGGTTTAGTTTTCTTAGTTCGTGCATTTTAGTCAATTAGGACTTATAAAAGTTAAAAAGATCATTTTAGGATTTAATTTTGATAAATTAGGATTTTAAGTCGCGTTTTTAGGATTCCCGTTTGCGTTTTTAGTTTAAATTTGTGTTGCCTTGATTGTTTTTAGTGTAGATTGCATTAATTTTCCCGTAGACTTAGAAATCCAATCAAAATCTTTGTCATTCAAACATCAAATATCAAATCGACTCTTGACTTTACATTGCATTCCTCGTTGGGGATAAACGACCCGGGAATATCATTATACTACTTCCGGTTTTATTGATTTTCTTTCTTTGAACCTTTTCAAGGGACACTTGATTTGGTTTGGTTAATATATAAGTAGTAATATTATATTTATAATATATATTATTATTTATATACCCTAAAAGATAGAAATCAACAACATTAAAAAATGATCTTAGAAAATTCAAAGGAAAAGACATAGTCGATAATGCTGCCCAAGTGTCAAATGCTACCACTATTGCTCCAGGAATGTATAAGCTTGACCCAATAACATTGGCTCCTAAGGATAAGAATAATGGGGAAACCCACATATACTACCTTAAGCATACTATGGAACAAGCTGCTATTCTTAGGGAGATAGTTAAACAAGCTAAATCACTAAACCCTTTAGATAGTGCATCTTACTCTGCTTGTAAGTATGTTAAGCTGATTCAAGAGTTGCTAGGTTATGTTAGAGATTACTTTCCTTCATATTCACAAATTAGTAGAAATTAGTTGTTGGCACCGGCCTATCAACAAAAAGAAAATAGTTAGTTTGCTAACTATCATATCATCAAACACATCCCAAAAACAGTTAGGCTCTTCCCAAACAAAGACCAAACAGACCGCTAACAATTCTGTGTCAACCTCTACAGGATTAAGCCGGTCTACTAAATCTAGCAGGTCAAAGTCTACAGACAATACAAAGAATGATAGGATTCCCTGAGGACTTAAGTTAGTACCAGAAGAAGAATAATGTAGGAGAAGACCAATCTATGAAGGTTAAGTCTTGTTTGAATTATAAACCAATTTGTGGTGTTGAACCTTCTGAATATGCAAGTGTGCAGTATTCCAAACTAAATACAAATTCTGAGCTAATGTGCGTTAAATGTAATAGTTCTATGTTTGATGCTAGACATGAACTGTGCTTTCTTGAATTTGTTTCTGATATGAATGCGAGTTCCAAATCTAAGTCTGTTATGAAAGCTAAAAAGAAAGAAGAATGGAACTACAGGAAAAAAAGTGTATACTAAAATGGGTTTAGAACTGGAGGACCCACAGGATAGGACTATTCACTTTTAGTCGGAAATGCGTGCCCTTTAACTAGGATTGCCGCCACTAATAAAGTGCCTCTTAGGGAACCCATTCCTCTAGAAGTAACTGCACAAGAATCTGTAGTAACTAAGATTTATACTACTAGACCTAAGGTACCTAAGACTAATGGTTCTAATAGCAAACCTAAGATTGCAAAATCTGTGATTTCTAACAAAACGAAACCTGATACATCTCGGGGATCCAATACTTCAGTTGCTCTATCTTCTTCTTTTATTATAGATCTCAGGTTGTCCAAATTATTTTGTGGTATTTGGACTCCGGATGCTCCAAGCACATGACTGGAGATTGCTCTTAGCTCACCAATTTTGTTCAAAAGTTTCTCGGTACTGTCAAGTTCGGTAACGACCAGATTGCAAAGATTATAAGGTATGGTGATAATCAGATAAGGAATATCATAATCTCAAGGGTTTATTATGTGGAGGGACTAGGACACAATCTATTCTCCGTTGGTCAATTCTGCGACTCGGATCTTGAAGTAGCTTTCGAAAAACACACGTGCTTTGTTTGTAATCTGGAAGGTGTTGATTTACTCTTCGGATCTTAAGAAACCAACATTTATACTTTGTCAATTGGGGATATGATTTCATCTTCTCCAATTTGTCTCTTGTCCAAAGCCTCAAAGACCAAATCGTGGGTATGGCACCGACGATTGTCACATTTGAACTTTGGTGCTATTAATCATTTGGCTAAACATGGTCTCGTACGAGGTCTTCCTAAATTGAAATTTGAAAAATATCATCTGTGTTCGCCATGTGCTATGGGCAAAGCAAGAAACAATCACATAAACCTAAATCTGAAGACACCAATCAGGAAAAACTATATCTTTTGCACATGGATCTTTGTGGGCCTATGCGTGTTGCAAGTTTAAATGGGAAAAAGTATATCCTCGTCATTGTGGATGATTACTCTCGGTTCACATGGGTGAATTTTTTAGCATCAAAGGATAAAGCTCCTGATTTTATAATCAAGTTTCTGAAAATGATACAAGTTAGATTGAATGCAACTGTTAGGAACATTTATACAGATAATGGAACTGAGTTTGTTAATCAACCCCTGTGAGACTACTATGAACAGGTTGGCATCTCTCATGAAACATCAGTTGCGCGAACTCCACAACAAAATGGTTTTGTTGAAAGGCAAAATCGTACGCTTGTTGAAGCCGCTCGTACAATGTTAATCTTCGCACAAGCTCCTTTATTTCTATAGGCTGAGGCAGTTGCTACCGCATGTTACACCCAAAACCGATCCATTATACGACAACGCCATAGAAAAACTCCTTATGAGCTCTTACATGATAGAAAACCCGATTTATCCTACCTTCATTTCTTTGGCGCACTTTTCTATCCAAGCAATGATAGTGAGAATTTAGGCAAATTTCAAGCTAAAGCTGATATAGGTATTTTCATTGGATTTGCACCCAAGAAGAAAGCTTACCGTATCTACAACCATTGTAGCTAAAAATCATTAAAACCGTTAATGTCGATTTTGATGACCTGACGGCAATGGCTTCTGAACAACTCGGTTCAGAACCCGGGTTTCAATCAATGACTCCTGCAACATCAAGTTCAGGACTGGTTCCAAACCCTATTCCTCAACAACCTTGTATCCCACCACCAAGAGATGATTGGGATCGTTTGTTCCAATCTATGTTCGATGAATACTTTAATCCTCCAACTATTGCTACCTCTCCAGTTCTAGTCGCTAATGCACCAAGAGCTGATGATTTAGCCGATTCACCTGTGTGTAAGTCAATTGACCAAGATGCTTCATCAACAAGTATCCCATCAACATAAGATCAATAACATTCTCCAATTATTTCTCAAGGTTTTGAAGAATCACCAAAAACACCATATTTTCATGATGATCCACTTCATGAATCTCTTGACTTCTCAGGGGTCGTCATCTAATATGAGACCAATCCATACTCCATTTGAATCACTTGGTAGATGGACTAAGGATCATCCTATAGCAAATGAAATCAGAGATCCTTCTTGTTCTGTCTCCACCAGAAAGCAACTACAGACTAATGACATGTGGTGTTATTTTGATGCCTTCCTAACTTCTGTAGAACCAAAGAACTTCAAACAAGCAATGACCGAACCGTCATGGATTGATGCAATGCAAGAAGAAATCCATGAATTTGAAAGGCTACAGGTTTAGGAATTGGTGTCGTGTCCATATAAAGTCATGTTGATCAAACTCAAATGGATTTATAAGGTCAAGACGGATGAATTTGGCGGGGTACTAAAGAATAAGGCAAGACTAGTTGCTCAGGGATTCAGGCAAGAGGAGGGTATCGATTTCGAGGAATCATTTACACCGGTTTCAAGAATAGAGGCCATCCGTATCTTTATAGCAAATGCATCCAACAAGAATATGATGATTTTCTAAATGGACGTCAAAACGGCATTCTTAAATGGCGAGCTTAAAGAAGTGGTCTACGTTTCTCAACCAGATTGATTTGTTGATTAGGACAACCCATCGCATGTGTACAAGCTTAAAAAGGCTCTTTACGGTCTCAAACAAGCACCATGTGCATGGTACGACATGTTGTCAAGTTTCTTCATTTCACAACATTTCTCTAAAGGTGCAATGGATCCAACACTCTTCACACGAAAAGCAGGAAATGACTTATTACTGGTATAAATTTATGTTGACGATATAATATTTGCATCCACTAATACTGCAATGTGTAATGAGTTTGCTAATTTGATTATCACTAAGTTCAAGATGTCAATGATGGGGCAGATGTCATTCTTTTTAGGATTAAAAATTTCTCAAAGTTCCAGAGGTATCTTCTTAAACCAATCAAAATATGCTTCTGAAATTGTTAAAAAATATGGTATGCTAACTAGTGATTTTGTAGACACACCTATGGTAGAAAAGAGTAAACTGGATGAAGATCTATAGGGAAAACCAGTTGATGCTACACTTTACCATGGCATGATTGGTTCCCTTACGTATTTGACATCCAGTAAACCCGATCTTATTTATGCAGTCTACTTATGTACCCGGTATCAGGCAAAGCCTACCGAAAAGCACTTAAATGCGGTGAAACGGATCTTTCGATACTTAAAGGAATCCATTAACATGGGTCTCTGGTACTCGAAGGATACCGGTATGTCTCTAACAGCATATGCAGATGCAAATCACGCGAGGTGTCAGGACACTAGACACAATACATCAGGAAGCGCTCAATTCTTAGGTGATAAACTTGTTAGCTGGTTTTCCAAGAAGTAAAAGAGTACTGCGATCTCGAGTACAGAGGCAGAATATATTGCCTTATCTAGGTGTTGTGCTCAAATCCTATGGATGCGTTCACATCTAACAGATTATGGTTTTCAATTCAATAAGATTCATCTATCCTGCGAAAACAAAAGTGTGATTGCTTTATGCTGCAACAACTTTCAACACTCAAGAGCCAAGCACATCGATGTACGCTACCATTTTATAAAGGAGCAGGTGTAGAATAGAATAGTGAAACTCTACTTTGTTCGGACAGAATATCAACTGGCTGACATCTCTACCAAACCCTTGCCAAGAGAAAGATTCAATTTCTTGATCGAGAAGCTAGGTATGAGAACCATGTCTCCGGAAATACTAAAACGTCTGACAGAAGAAGAGGACGAGTAAAGGTGGTTACTTGCGGTATATCTTGTATCATATGTACATAAGAAAACATAAAAACACAAAAATATTTTTCTTTAATATAAATTTTTCAAAAAGAAAATTAAAAATTAAAAATCAAAAAAATATAAAAATATGCATCTTTGGCATGTCTTCTGAAAATCGATAACATTTATGGCCTTAAAAATATCATTTAATAATGATACGAAGTTATAAATGAAGTTCGAGCAAAAGTTCAAAAGCTTTTAAAACATGCCAAAAAATGGCTTGCTATTATTTTCGATAGCAACCCGGTCATCATCTTAAAGGCAAGTATTTTAAAAAGAAAACTTGTCCTCACAATGGGAAATTTATTTTTCTCGGGAATGAATTACTTCATATTCATTCAAAGGCTTGTGCTTACTTTGCAGCACAACCTGTGCTTTCTATATTCCATAGGTGTACGTGTCAGTGCGCTTATGTGATTAAATAAGAGAAAACTTATTTTCTAATGTGTTGTTTTCAGAAATAAAACATTAATCTCATAAATTCATCAAAAAAATCATTTTTAAAGACATTTGACCACTCAAACAATGACTACGGCTCTTTAAATAGAAAACGAGTCATTGTTTGAGAGGGAGAAAATGTCAAATATCTTCTTCATAAAATCAGTTTATGATAAAAGAAAACGGTTTTAAACAATTTCTGGTTAACAATTAAAGGGGAGTTAATTAAATTTAACTTATGTGGACTTTAATTGTTATGTGTTTATGTCGTGTAGGGTGCAAAGAGCAAAAATAAGTTGCTAGGAATGATAGTTAAAACTTCAGGGACTTAATGTGCTAACTGTTAAACTTTGATTTGCCTTAGAAAACTTAATTAAGAAAAATGCATAAGGTCTAGAAGTTCAAGGGGCATTTGTGTCAAACTTTCAAAGTTCAAACACAAACACCCCCTTGTCCCGTTTCTAATACACACACAAACACACTTAACTTATTTTTTCTTTTCCTCCATTGTTGCTTACTCGAAATTCTTCAAAACCTAAGATTTCTTCATCTTCAATCGTTAAGGTAAATTAAGACTACGTTCTAAACATCCTAATGTGTTCATAATCAAAAGGATTCAATCAATTTCGCCCATTTGAGCTTGAAAACCCTAAAACTTGATCTAGGGTTCATAGAACTCAAAAGTGGGTTAAAGTTGAAATAGATTGAGGGGTATTGGTCCTATAGGGGTCTAGAACATGCACTTATAACAGTTTTAAATAGGGTTAACATATGTATGTGCATTGGATGATTCTTGATTTCAAAAATTTTGAAAGTGGGTCAAAAACTTAAAAAGGTCATGGGTTTGTGCTTAAGAATGGTACAATAAGTATGTGTGAGTGTTTGCTTGAGTTTAAACATGTTTTAACTACAAAAATTTTGGTTCTTTGGGTTGTTCGTGTACTTTCGAGTCGAACGAGTCAGATGTCATGATTTTTATGGTTAATTCATGTTATAAATGGGTCCTTATGTTTCCTAGTTGCTATATGATCATGTTTTGATGGATATTGATGCGTAAAATTGTGTAAAATGTTGTACTTTTCACTAGGTAAACTATGCATAGTCTAGTCAGGCGAACTATACGTTCATAGCTAGGCGAACTATACGACCTTCTTTAGGCGAATTATACTCCCTATCCTAGGCGAACTATACAGTTTTTCTTAGGCGAACTATACATGGTCTAGGCGAACAATACGTTGTTCGTTAGGCGAATTATACAAGTACATTAGGTGAATTATACACATGTATTAGGCGAATTATACATGTTTTTCACTAGGGGAACTAATCTCGTAATCTTAGTAATCTAATCATGTAATCTATTCTAAGTATGAGTTACTCTTAAATTGTCACATAGTGATTAATTTAGGACTAGTTTTCCTTCGAAATCTTTTGTGATTGCCTTTCTTTCTATAGATTGCCTATAGTTAGGATGTTATAAGATTATGTGTATCTCCCTGATTCATGTTAATTGTCATGTGTGTTAATTCTTTGCCTAGTATTTGTATCCCTAATTCATAGTGAAAATTAGTCTTGCATCCATAATCATTCTTCGTGATCTAGATTGTCCTTCAGTGAAATGTCTATTTTTTTATATATGAACTGTCTGTGACAAATCTTAGCAGAATCATGTCTTCCATTACTGCTCAACAAGCCAAACTTAACCTTGAACTTGTCCCCAAGGAGAAAAGGTTAGAGATTGGAAAATGCAACAGGAGAATCAATCCTGGAAAGACTCAGAGAGAACCTACATTTCAAGTTGTCCTGGATGCTCTTGCTGTCACTCCGTGCTATTCTGCATTTCTCACCACTGCAGATGTTCCAGAGGTTTACATGCACCAATTCTGGGATTCTATCCACAAGCATGACACTTCCTACATGTTCAGAATGTACAAAAAGAATAAATTCTACCTCAATTTGGAAACTTTCAGAGATATCTTTTAGATCTGCCCTAGAGTTCATGGTCAAGACTTTGATGAATTCCCACTGATGAAGTTATTGTGTCTTTCTTCAAAGAACTTGGTCATACTAGGGAAATCAAGTCAATCAGCAATGTTGTTGTGGATCAGATGCATCAACCTTGGAGAACTTTTGCTACTATCATCAACAGAAGTCTATCTGAAAAGACATCCGGTCTTGACAAGCTTCGTCTTTCTAGAGCTCAAATCCTTTGGGGAATGTACTATAAGAAGAATGTGGACTATGTTGAACTAATTTAGGAAGATTTCACTTACCAGATTGACAACAAAGGTCACAAAAAGCAAGAGAAGATGTACTACCCTCGATTCAGCAAAGTTATCATTCACTACTTCCTTACCAAAGACAAGACAATCTCCAAGGAGAAACAAGGATAGCATGCCATACCTCCAGGAATGAACTATCATGATCTAACCCTTTGAGATACTACCTCCGTGCAAATAAAACTTAAATTTGGTGGATGCTTGACTTCCTGAATCTATACAAGTCCAGAATGCGGAAACCAAAGCTTACAAGACTTACCTTGGCTATGCTACAGGAGTTACACCTCCTAAGAAGGAATGAAAGCTCAGGAAGCCTGCTTCTTCTAAACTCACTACTGTCCCAGTTTCACCTGAAGAACCCACAAGAAAGACAAAGAGAGTTAAGAGACCTACTAAGAAGTCTACGAATACGCCAACAACAGGTGTTATCATTAGAGATACTCCTGTGATGTCATTGTCTAAGAAGAAGGAAAAGATGACTATTGAGAAACACAAAGGAATTGATTTTCTCTCTGAAGTGGCATTAACTGAAGAAGCTCAGTATGAAGAATTTTGTAAGAAGTGTTTGATGGACTTTCACAAGACTCATTCAAGTGGTTCTGGTATAGTTACAAGTGCTGCAAAGATCAAACCTTCTGTCACAAATAAAAAATAAGAATGGTTTTGGCCTAAAATAAGCTGCGTAGTTCGTAAAGCTTTGTGTTAAAAAATAAACTGTAAAGACTGTAAGTTGTAAGTGTACTCTGCCAAAGCTTGTTAACGATTGAGCTACGAGTTTGTATTTTTTTGTAATAAAAAGTGTATTGGTTAAATTAGATTGTTTGCTGTAGTTTATATAGATGGTAAATGTGTGTGTTTAACAAGGATTATTTAAATTATTTATAATAGTGGTAGGGAGGGTGGTGTTTTTATCTGTATATTATCGTAAATTTCAGTTTTAACAGCTTCCTAACAATTTTAAAAGCTTCGATGACGCGTATGTGCTTCTTCATTCTTGGAGATATTTTGTTTGAAATTATAAAGTTTTGATTGAAGTGATGCTGCAAACAGGCTACATGATTTTGATAGTGAGTATTTTTGCTTGTATACAAATTCGCTACACAGCCCCTCCTTTTAATTTGTCTTATTTATGCTCTGGCAATACTGGCCGTAGGTCGTTAAGTGTCGGGTTAAGGGTAGGTTGGTGTGGAAAGTATTCATCGAGGTGTTGGTGAATAGCTAAATCTGGGGCATTAAACATGTATTTTTGGGCTTGGTTGTCTTTGATCCATAAATTTATTGGGCAACATATCCCTCTAACACCTTACCCCCCCCCCCCCTCTACCCCCTCTTATAGTCGATGAGCTTCTGATTTACGATTCTGAATAAAATATAATAATCTAACTAGAGGTGAGATCCATATAAAGGAACAAAAGGTTAATCTTAAAGAACAACTCGTAGGGGGTGAATCTATAACCACTCATTTTTTCATCATGTGTGTAAAAAAATCTCCCTCTTTCCACCTTATTCTTAAAACTCAAATTTATCTAATACTGCAAACGGATAAAATCGTATTTAAACGACTCAATTAAACTCATACTACCATCACGGACAGTTTTTTTTTATCTTTACTATAGAAGGGGCACTTCTATATATTTTTTGACGAACTTTTTTTTTAAAAATTTTTTTTTCCCCCCAATCACGCGCTGAAAAAATTCACATGTGATTTTAAGAAATCACATGTTGATTGTGATACAATTCACATGTGATTTTTTCTGTCTGTGAATTGTTATAAAAATAATGAATAAAAAAAAGATCGTCGAAAGTTATCGCTGTACGTGAGATTTTTTTTATCTTTTATTAAAGGGGCACTTCTTATTTACTTTCGACCGATTTTTTCGTATTGTTTTTGTTCTTGTATCAGTTGTTTCGTCTATATAGTTCGACATGTGATGTTTTGTATCACAATCTCGCACTCCATGCGATTTGTGAAGACGTGATTGAAAGAAATCGGTGAAAAGAAATTCGTCGAATGTATCCGCGAAGAGTTTTTTTTTTAAAATACTTTTGTAATTTTTTTCCTATTTTATGCCAAGCAATTTTTTTAAGTTGCCTTGATAAAGAAAAAAAAAGTGCATTTGGGCCTGCCCAAAGTGGGAGCCCACAAAACACTGTAGCAAGCATGGCAAAAATGATATATATATTAATGTTATGAGGTGAGATCATGATAGAACAATATCATCTCAAAGAACAAAAGAACACATCATTGCCATCCATTTTTCATCAAATAAAATAACAATTAGAAAACTCCACTTTTCACATTTTTTTAAAATGAAATATCTTGCAAACGGTAAATCGTCAAACGACAAAAAATACACCATCGCGACGAGAATTAAATCATCTTTCTATAGAGGGGCACTTTTATATAATATCGACGAATTTTTTTTCGAAATTTTTTTTCAGTCACGTCTGAAAAAATCACATGTGATTTGTAGCACAATCACATGTGATTTCATATAATCACATGTGATTTCATATAATCACATGTGATTTTTTCAGACGTAACTAAAAAAATCGATTTCATATACTTTGGACGACTTTTTAGTGTTAAAATTTTCGCCAAAAAAAATTACACGTGATTTGTAAAATCACTTGTGATTTATTGTTTTTAAAAATCACGTGCTATTTCATAAATCGCATGTGATTTCATAAATCGCATGTGAATCTACAAATTTACGTGTGATTTTTAATGTAAGAAATCACATGTGATTTTTCGAATCACGTGTTATTTTTTCTGCGCGGGAATTTAAAAACATAATGTAATTCTCTTCGCGATGGTATAATTAAATTTACGTAACGAAAAAAAATACACCATCGCGACGAGTATTTTTTTTATCTTTCTATAGGGGAACTTTTATATATTTTCGACAAATTTTTTTTTTGAATTTTTTTTCAGTCACGTCTGAAAAAATCACATGTGATAGACGTGACTAAAATAATCGAAAAAAAAGTTCTTCGAAAGTATATAGAAGTGCCCCTCTATAGAAAGATGATTTAATTCTCGTCGCGATGATATGTTTTATTTTGCGTAACGATTAACGGTTTGTGAGATGTTTAATTTTAAAAAAATAGGATAAAAGTGGGTTAACCATTGGATGGAAATAAAATGGATGGTTGAGATGAATTGGATTGTTCTTTGATTAAATAGTGTTCCACATAAAACTTTTCTTTCCTAACTATGGGTGTATCATAGTATGTAAAATGATTGGCTTCGATATAGAAGAAATTAACATGTAAAGAAAATCTAGCTGATATGTACGTACGTATAAAAATATCTTACTTTTTATATCCTTTTTCTTTTCATATACCAAAAATTGAAAAAAACCTGAAAATTTTAGACTATATATATACCTCGGTTTTCAAATTAAAAAATTGTCATCACTTTGAGTATCCTAGGATGCGTTACTTTCATCGAACTTAAAGAGCACAAAAACGAAAAATATTACCTACAAATATCACAAAAATATGATAAGAGTCGCCATAAGAAATAAAAGAAGGAAAGAAGAAATGTGGCGTCATATACTTGATCAAAGTGACGGTAGCTTTGAATATAATAGCGGAATGAATTTTAGTTTTTGAAAGAAATGAAAGTGATGATAGCTTTGTTGGGTTTAATCGGTTATAAGTCGGGTTCACGTACGTATGCAATGCATGTCATGGCTAGACTTTTATTAAACAAGTCTTTATCCTTCTAGTAAATGGATATGTTATTCGTTGTAAGTAAGGTAAAAATGTATCACGTTTAATTTCTCAAAACAGTTCGTTACTATTGAATGCTAAGTTGTCATTTTCTAATGGTGTTGCAGTTGTCATTTTCTAAGGGTGTTAGATAAAAACTTTTTTTTTTAAGTTATAGGACCACAAGTAAAACTATATGCAAAGGGCGGAATACACTTAACAAGTTTAGGCCAAACAGTCTAAGCAACCTCCAAATTTCATATAATACGTAAATTTAGGTAATCAAAACCCTAGAAGGTTTTTGAAAAAATGTCAGACAACATCCCTTTTGACATCCAAATAGAAATCATTAAAAAGGTCATGGGTGTCAAGTCGTTAATTCGATTCGTCTCGAAACCATGGAATTCTTTTATCGATAGCTATAAGTTTACCCATCACAATCATCCACATCGTTTTATTTTAAGGTACAAAGAATTATTCCAATACCCTTATAATGAAAAGTATATTTGTCTCATGGATGACAATGACATTTTGACCCATCAACAAGAATTAGATTCAACTGTTCCTGTTTTAATAAAAGAGCTTAATTAATGATTCAATAGTAGTTGGTAGTTGTAATGGCATGTTTTGCGTGTGCGGAGTTAACAATGAAAATGTGTTGGTATGGTTGTCCCCCATTTGCCATATAATCGACCTGTGAACTTTGGTTTCGGGGTTTGTCATGTTCTTGTGAACTCTTGGTTTTCGGGGTTTTGTCATTGTTTACATAATGATCCTACGATGTTAGGATTATCTTTGGATTCCATTCATGATTTTTAAAAATCTCTAGGCTATAGTTGTCAGGTTTTTACCGGTTGAGCTCGATTTGTTCAGTTTGTTTGTGTGATTCCATTGTAGCAATCTGCCTATTTAATTCGATTTTGTTGAATTTTGTCGGCAACTCGCAGTGTTGTTATAGATAGGTTTTTTGTCATTGGGCCCTGCGCGCGCGTGAGGGAGATCTTTTAATGATATAATCGGCTTGTGTATCTTATCTTTGATTCGGTTAGATCTTGTTATTTGATTAATGAGTACAATGACTTTATGGGTTGGGCGTTTATAGACGTTCTCATTTGATATGATTACCAAAGACTTTAAGGTGGTAGACGTTCCGTATAGCTTTTCAAAGCAGTTTTACTGGAATGTGATCCCTATTTCTAAGCTAAGGGAGTCGCTTGTTTTGCTGGGATTTATTAAAGAGAAAGAGGAGCTCGATAAGCTAGTTGGCAGTGCATGGATAATGGAGCATGATGGGGTTATAACTTCTTTTAGAAAGCTATTCACCTTTGACATCCCTGATTGTGAATCAATAATTAAGATACATGGATATAGGAAGAGTGGTGAACCTATAATCGAAACTAAGCGTTTTGGAAATCCTGCAGCACTTGAAGTTTACTCACCCTCCTCAAAACACATCCACAATCTTGGAATATATGGAAAACGTCATTCATTCTTCATAGGCTCTCACATGGAAACACTACTCCTGCATGATCATGCAGATTGTTTTATATATGATTATATTCTACGAAGTGATCTGCTACCTCATGAAGGAGGGGCCAAGCTTGTTATTAGGTGAGAAGAACCACTATTATTTTGTATTAAGTAATTGAATCATTTGATAATGTAGATGAATGTACGTTACCATGGATTTAGAAGTGACATTTGAATATTCCATATTATTAATGATTATCCGAGTTTAGTTCTTTCTAGTTGGTATGGGGTTTCAAAAAATCCCTATACAATATTACATGTAAAAATCTTGTTTGCATTCTTGGTTCAGTCCAAGCCTTGTTGCAATTTCTACGTATTTTGCTTAGTGGCTATATTGGTTAATCTTTAAATATGCAACATTTTCAATGTTCTTCAGTTACCTACCCGTGTATGTATGAATAAGAGATGATAGTGACCCCTTTGACTCTAGATTATATGCTCACTTAGAGTTCAATTATCTTATAGAAGTTTGCATGTATTTATTATTTAACCACCACCAAAAAACCTAGTGGTAAATTGTCTTCCTCACAAGAGGTCAATGGTTCAAACCTCACTAGGTACATATGGGGTGGCCATGAAGGGTAGGAACAGTCACGGGGATACCTCGGTTAGGCCGTGTACATCTGAGGCAATAATTCGCCCTCTATGAGTAACCTGAAAAAGGAAAACCTCATTCGTTTTACCTATTTGTGAGTTAACCGGTATTTCTCTAGTTCCATCAAACCGTATAGCCGAGTGAATGCATTGTGTTTGGAGAAAGTCATATATAGTTATTTGAAAAGGCTTAGTGTTAAATTTGTTTTTGAATGCCTAATTTTAAGGGCAAAAGGATTCATAGCAAGTTGCTAGACAAAATCAGCTCACATGACTCTTGAGAATAAGAATGCATTATTTAGTGTTTACACAAATTTATGTTTGCATGTTCGTATTTCTCAAGTTTCTATGATTGTATTGATCGTATTGCTCTCATGTTGTATGCTTGTTTGCTTGTGTTTCGCCTTATGTTTGTGTAGTTTCTTTGTCCTTGTTTTTGCTCTTTCTCTCGTTCTTTTTCCTTGAGCAGCACTCATGCACACGTACACTGGCCGGAGGTCCCCTAGAAGCAGTCGATGGGATTGGATATGTTGTTGTTTGTTGTTACACAAATTTATTTTTCATTGATGTACATCGTGCAGTTTTATTTCAGGAAGTATTATCAGTAAAAATGCAGGTTGTTTTTGTGCATCATTACTAAGGACCACTCGTGTGGACTATTGAATTGTATTGGTTCTATAGACAATGCACATTTTTTGTATTTTAGTATCTTGTGTACAATCAAATCAAGACCCAAAGGAGATTCAAAAGAGTGCTGGAACAAATGACAATGAGTTGCGTAACTCGTCAGATTATGTAGTTGATATTGAAACAGAATGGACATTGCTCCATTGTTCTTTATTTAGAGTTGCGATGAATAGTTCAAATCTTCCAACTAACCAACAGCGCTCTAAGCGAAAAGAAGACCCGTAAAAAAGAAGCTTTATGTTTATTTTTGAAGGGATAAAATCTCATATGGTGACAATATATCCAGTTATCCAATGACTACAGGCATGTAACAAGGAAATATTATAACCACAA
>BQNB010020242.1:36977-65746 GCA_026074375.1 Tanacetum coccineum | reverse complement strand
TTGTATCCGTTACATTTGAATTTAACCAAAAACCGAGAGGTTAACCTGCGTAAATCTGAAAAATATCATCGGACGCATTCTGGCTTCGGGTTTTGATTAGTCTAGATATTATATGCATTATTTTATCTTTTCTAATTGTTTCGTAGTTTACGTTCACTCTCGATATTTATTTTTACGGTTTAGCGTATTATTTACGTTTTTCACTGTTTTGATCAAACAGAACCCCGTAAACCCGTAATCTTTTCGTGTAAACTCTAGTTATCATACATATTGGGTTTAGAAGTAAAAATTTCATGATCACCCTCCCCCTCTTGTTGATTTCGAATGGCCAAACCACCAAAACAAAAAGGAATGAAGCCTTAAATTAATTATCGAGGAATCTTATCACTTTATTTTGAATTCCAAACTTCTCATGCAAGATGGTGAAGTTTTTGGAAGCATGAACCATGCATGTAAATTATCTTGTCTCCTAGCTCATCTCTTGTACCACTATTCTACTAATTGTAAAAATGGAATCTTGATTTATTTAGTAAGCTAGTCTTCAAGCTTGGTCTTCCCCTTGGCTAGTTTTAGACGAATGATGTGTTGTCGTATTAGGTTAATTTATTGATTACCAAGTTTTAAATTTATATTTAGCCGACTTATCCTAAAACAACACTTTAACAGGTAGTGTACCTGATCGGGTGGTGTTTTGTGGTAAGTAGGGTGTCGAACACTAAGAGCGAATGTTAACCTTATAGTCTATCAGTATTTTAATTAATCTAATTAGTCTATGTTAATTTTAATTATTGGTTAAACCTATGCTATAAACGTTTCTAATGATGAGGGTTTTCAGCCTGAGAGGCTGTCACAAGTTTGGTGGTGACAAGAATTAAGTCAATACACAATAAACATGCAAGAAGACAATCAAAAGATAGGAGAACGGTACTAGCCAAATGATAGAAAATTGTATTAGCCATATTAAATCCGGTTAAATGCTGGTTTGTTTGTTTAGTGCAATGATTACTTATCTCGAAGCGGCATATCATTCTTAAGACTTAGGCGGGACATCATCCTAAGACCTAGAGATGATTAATCCTGTCACAATTAACGCATCTACAAAAAGCACCCTTTAGTTTAATTATAATTTATCTTAGGGAATCAAAGCAGTGGTGATCCTGTCAAAACCCTAGCCCATCAAGACTTTACCCACTTATTGCTTGATGGTATTTTATATAATGGTAGTTTACTGTTTGAGTCTTTACCAATTAATTAAGAACATACCTGTTGAAACATATGGGTCACCTACCGGTCCAACTAAGCTTATAATTTAAAGGCAAAGATAGAACATTATTTGTGATCCTATTGATCCAGTAATATAAAACACGATATGGAGAGCTATCCCAGTATCTAGATTACTTGTTAGGTCTCACTAGACCCAGTTGAACGATAGGTCGCATATTCAAGCACATAGACAAGTATTAGGTGATAAACATAATTAAACAATTGAACGGTAAATTAAGCAATCGATTTTATAATAAACCAAACATTAAACCTTCATTAAGATGGCTAATACCTGAGGGTATTAGCCCACAACCATTGTAATTATACAAGCGTAATCAAACAATGCAAATCAAACGATTAAGAGAGTAAAAATTACACGGTGTCTTCTATGGATTTATGGTTGATGCTTGACCTTAGCGGCTCTTCTTCTCTTCAGAAAATCGTCTTTTATGTGTATGGTATAAGGAATATGATTTTGCACACTGAAAACTCATTTTTGAGTCTTTTATTTATAGTGTCTGAAAAAGACTGGATACGCCGTATTGGGTAGGGTCAATATGGCGTATAGGGGCGTATTCCTTGGAGTGCGCACTATGTTCTCAATCAATCAGTTATATCATTCCCAATTTAAATTTATTACTTTATCTTTGAATGCTTATCTTGCTGGATACGGCGTATGCTAGCAGAGTGATACGCCGTATTAGGAATTGGTCGTATGCGTTTTCTTGTGAAGAGTTGGTACTGATACGTTGTATCTTCCTTGATGGATACGGTGTATGTAGTAAGAAATTGGTAATCTTCAAATATCTTCATTTTAGCTCCAAATTGTGCGCCTTTTAGTTGTCTTCACAAATCACTCTGTAATTACTGCAATTATCAACTTTAAAGCAATTAAGTACCAAATATTTCAATAATTATATAAAAGTGGGTAAAATACTTAGGATAAATGATGCTATAAAGTGACATTATTTGATGTCATCAAATATCCCCCACTTGAATCCTACTTGTCCTCAAGTAGACTTTAGAAAAGTTTTGAAAATGTATCCCAACCGAGGTTAAGGATTTTTCCGTTTAAGCATCATTTTGTTCTAATCACCTGTACATAACCAAGCACCTTACGAAATATCTCAGATCACTCAACTAATCTTAGGTGCAACATTTAATTGGTACGCTCATTTGCTCGGTCGTGATTAGTTTTCTACTATAAGCTTGGCAAGGATACACATCTCCACCACTAGAGCTAAAGAAAAACAAGTCAAAAGGTAAATTGGGTTAAAGGCTTAGGTTTGATCATTCTAATAATCTTTCACCAAAAGTACCACTCTAACAAGGCAGCTAAATCATACATACATGGCCGTAACGACGGAATAGACATGTATAATTCGATCACATCCTCATTCGAGTTTAACCAAGGGTTAGGATGAAGAACGATATAGGGTATGGGATCTTCTAGTTTTCACTGAAAGTAATAAACCAACAAGGCAGCTGAGTCACGCATACATGGCCGTAATGACAGAATAGATATGCATGGCTCGTACACATCCTCGTTCGAGTAGAACCTAAGGCTAGTTGTTAGGAAAAGGAAGTAAATGGTTGTTAAATAAAATTTCACAAAACAAATAAATTAAGCCAACAAATAAGGTATAGTTGCTAGAAACTTTGCCCGACCGTTCCATGATAAAGACTCAGAAATATATACAAACGTCTCGATCATAGGATGACAAAGACAACCTAAGTTGGCGTTCCCATAATGGTCAACTTCCCATACATCCCAAAATTTACATATTTTACAAGATAAGTGGTGATATCGGCCACTTTTTTACAAGACTTTACATCGTTGATTTTTTGTACATATCAACAAATAATCGATCTTTCTAAGTAATTTCATCGGTATAAGTTCAACGAACCGACTATCTTCCATCCTTCTCTTTTTTTGCTGCTTTTTCTATTTTTTCCCATTTTTTTAAACAATTCATCATAAATCTCGGTGTAATTTCACTGTCTTCACCATCATAATTCATCCGGATAATTTTCCCTTTTTCCTTATAACACTTCTTCTTTGGAAATGAAACATAATTGCAAAAGCAGCAAAATTCACGAGCTACATACTTTTCCTATTGCATTGTGCAATTTCCTGACCATAACATAGATAGAAAAATTTCACTTTGACGCAGGAATACAAAACTTTACACGAAAGCAACTAGCAAATTTGATTAAAATGGGCTTAATTTACACGGTAGGCTAAGGTGTAAAAGGTGTACCGAAACATATAATTGGTGTATAAAAAGACATGGAATGGCTTCAAAGGTTGTTCAAGGGAACTTACATAAAATAAGAGTAAATCAAAGGGTTATACGGGGTTAAGCTAATCAGTGATAGTTATTAATATTACAACGATTAGCTTTTTGTTTATCTTAGAAATTTACCGAGTAAACATCTTACACGCATCTAAATCGTAGTACTCATCATTGAGTCTCGAGTGATATACCAACCAACACTAAAGTCATTACATCACGCACACTACTAATTTTTTAGGAAATTTTTTATAGAAACCATTTGGAAACAAATAGGCTAAATTCTCACAATATGCATCAAGGTTTAAAATTGCGCTAGGGTACTGTAACTATTTACTCGTTCAAAAGTATGCTAATTTGGTTTTTAAAAATTGGCCTATTTATAAGCACGAAAGCATTTATTTTGAAAAAAAAAAGGACAATAACATTCTAATTCTCCATCCTCCCACTTAAATTATACAACTCCTTGTTGTATAAATAAAACAATTAAATAATATGGGAAATAGAATTAGAACGAGGATCTCCCCTGATATTTTGCTCGGGGTGATTCTCCAAGTTGAGTTCTTGAGCAAAAAGTGTGTTGACGAGGCTTCAGAATGCCCGTACAGGTTCAACACATGTCATTTTCAGAGTATACCATTACCAATCAGTCAATTTTGTTTCAGCAAGGTCCTGCATAAAAGTTTAGAAGACAAAAGTGCAATTCCTATCTCGGTTCAATGGTACAAGAAAACAATTAAACACACGTAATGTACATGGATCAATACGCCATATCTCAAACCTTAGGATACGCCATATTGTTCCTGTAAAAACAATTAAAAATCTTTTTAAATTACTGGAAATTAAATATTGAATGTAAACACTGATAACGTCCAGACAAGTCCATACGCCATATCCAGAGGGGTTCGATATGTTATATGGAGTGTCTGGGAAGACACACTCAATGCAAACAATTAAAAATGCGACACGCAATTTAAAAATGGCCTAGTTGTCTCCCGGTAAGCACTTTTGTTTCAGTTATTCGTTAAGTTTGACTTTTTCCTTCTAGCTCTTTATTCTTCCTTGATTCGCTCATACTCGTCCCTGTTATCGAATTTCTTCATAATCATTTGGCATGACACGAACTTCTTGTAAAATGGCATGCCGAGCACAACATCTCTTGTTACATCATCATCATCAATGATGGTAAAACCTAAAATAATAGAAAATTTTCCAACAAAAACAGTTATATCTATTAAGGTTCCGGCTAGTCTCTTACCTTCATGATCATCCTTGTCCTTAATTATGGAATAATAAAAGATTTTGGCCATTAACTTAATGGATAAGTAAGGGAGGAAGTTAGCATTAACATATTTATACCTAATCATACAAAAATTCATTTTATAACATAATTAGTAAGGGTTTTCAATCAACATATTTGGTTCATTGAAAAAAAGTTGGCTCAAATTAACATCTGATCAGTTTAAGGGGTCTTGAGGTGTGTCCAAATCATTTAATTCAATATAGTTACCATAAAGTGGGTCGAATGATTCATCATCCTCTCCTACAAGCTCTGTTTTAGAATCAAGATTTTTCAACATAAAGACCCTCCTTAATAGCTAGTGCAACTAAACATTAGAAAACAAGTTTATCTCACCACCTTAGAGTAAAATTTCTATTTGAAAACATCAACCTGGAATGGGCGATTAACAAGAATGGTCGTCCGAGGATCATAGGGACATCGTCATCCTCGGGTATGTCCAAAATGATAAAGTCTATGGGGAAAATAAATTTTCCAATCCTAACCAGCACGTTTTTAGCAATACCTCTTGGTTGTTTAAATTGTTCTATTAGTCAGTTCAATGGTCAACCTAGTGTGAGATAAAATTCCTAGACAAAGTTTGGTGTTCTGTGTAGAAAATGGCATAACACTCACACTTGCTCCCTAGGTTCGAACATGGGGCTTTTATCAAAACAAACATTATGCATAAAATAATGGAGTGTCTGGGAAGATAGACTCAATGAAAACAACTTAAAATACGACAAACAATTTAAAACAACCGGGTTTTCTCCCGGTAAGCACTTTTGTTTTAGCTGGTCGTTATGTTAGACTTTTTCCTTCCGTTCTTTCATTCATCTCTCGCCACTGTTACGAGCCATCCCTTACTCATAATACAAAAAAGTTCTCGATAAGCTTGATATGAATCAACGTTGGTTCTTGAATGGTGCTCGTGTTCCTTTATGGCAACGTACTCATCATTAGTATCGAATGAGTACTTCATCATTTCGAATCTTCTAATTCGGCAGACCAGATCGTAAGTGGGATTCGTCTCTCGAGGCTCCTGACTATCTCGAGTATCACCGGCGTTGATTGTTCCATAGTTTCTTCTAAAGATACGGTTAATATCAAGATAGGGGTCATAAGCCTTTTCTGTTTTGTTCGCGTATGGTCCCTGGCTGTAATTTTCCCAACGAGCGAATGAGGCGATTTCATGAGCATTTACTTTCCACCAACATTCTTCTAATTTTACCAATACATCATAGCCTAGTTCGTGGAAGTCCCCAAAACTATTTTTTAACCATGTGCAGAATTTCATCACACCAGGAGTCGCGTCCCCCTACGATTCTTCAAGTCTTGCCTTATGTATCAAAGTTTCTTCCTTTAGGCTTCCATCAATCAAGTTATCGTACCATTTGTGATCCTGAAAATAAGTCATGTGACCGACTCTAACCATTCTAAGAAGTTCCCCTCCGTTACAGAATCCATTAATATCTGAACTACATGTCGGCCATTTGGTTATTATATTTTTGAAACGATACGGTTCGCATATATGATCACATAGTTGATACGGTACCCCATTATCCGACCATTGTTCATTGAGTCCCCTTGCCATATCTTTATTCAACTCTTGTTCATATTTGTCGTATGTTTTGAATTCTTGGATATCGTAAGTAAACAAATCTGTGTCTATTTTGAGAAGGTATTTGAATTCTTTGAATGCTTTGCACAAAGGTGTCTCAAAGTCAAATAAATTTCCTTTGATCTTGCAGATTTCAGGAACATTGTCCATCTCGTCGGGGTCATCATCTTTCTCAGCATCCACTTCTTCATTTTTTTCAGAATGGTGGTAGAACTTTTGAACGAATTTTTCTACCAAGTTTTCCCAAGTAGCAATAGTGCCAATACATTCCTTCGCAAACCATTCACTTACGGCACCTGAAAGTGAGATAGGGAAGACACTAAGACTAAATCGATCATGACTTAGCCCCCTTATTTTGAGCGGTTCAACTACTTTGAGGAAGTTATTAATATGTTTGAACGTGTTTTCTCTGATTATTCCGTTAAAAGCTGCATTGCGTATTTTCACCAAAAACGTTCCTTGTATTTCAAGGAAACTTTTCTCGATCATTCTCCCCTCGTTATTGCCCGAGAGAAAGTTCTTACGGGTAACAAAAATGTAATCATTCGGTTCTGCCATCGTGATTACCTTCGTCAAACGGTTTCCTGTGAATAAGCACAAATGATCAGTAGGATGTGCCCTCATAAAAGAGAACACATAAAACAGGAAATCGAGTATGAAAAATTATGACTGTTATTGTATCAGTTGATAAATACGCTGTATTCAATTGATTTGAATACGCCGTATGAATCTGTTGAATGCCAGTACGTCGTATTGAGTTCACAGAATACGCCGTATTGTTTGGAAGAACATGATACGTTGTTTAGACTGTAGAATTCAATACGCTGTTCTGAGAGAAGGTTTGATACATCGTATTCAACTGGTGGATACGCCGTATCAGGTGATCAGTAAAACACAATACTTTTTTAAAACTATTAAATAATGCGATAATTTAAACACACAATTAAACACGCAATACAAGCAGAATTAAATTACTTAGATTACACTAAGCTAAGCTAATTAATGGTTAGAAATACTAATAAGAATAAAGATTAAACTATTTCACTCCCCGGCAACGACGTCAAAAACTTGATGTGCTGTCGTGTAGGGTCAATTTATTGATTACTAAGTTTTAAATTTATATTTAGCCGAATTATCCTAAAACAACACTTTAACGGATAGTGTACCCGATCGTGTGGAGTTTCGTGGTAAGTAGGGTGTCGAACACTAAGAGCGAATGTTAACCTTATATTCTATCAATATTTTAATTAATTAGTCTAATTAGTCTATGTTAATTCTAATTAATGGTTAAACCTATGCTATATATGTTTCTAATGATAATGGGGGGTTTTCAGCCTGAGAGACTAACACAGGTTTAGTGGTGACAAAAATCAATTCAATACACAATAAACATGCAAGAATAATCAGAAGATAAAAGAGTGGTACAAGCCAAATGATAGAAAACTGTATTAGCTATATTAAATCTGGTTAAATGCTGGTTTGTTTGTTTAGTGCAATGATTACTTATCTCGAAGCGGCATATCATTCTTAAGACTTAGGCGGGACATCATCCTAAGACCTAGATACGAATAATCTTGTCACAATTAATGCATCCGCATAAAGCATCATTTAGTTTAATTATAATCTATCTTAGGGAATTAAAGCAGTGGTGATCCTGTTAATACCCTAGCCTATCGGGACTTTACCCACTTATTGCTTGACGGTGTTTTATATACTGGTAGTTCACTGTTCAAGTCTTTACCAATTAAATAAGAACATACTTGTTGAAACATACGGGTCACCTACCGGTCCAACTAAGCTCATAATTTAAAAGCAATGATAGAACATTATTTGTGATCCTATTGGCCCAGTAATATAAAACACGATATGGAGAGCTATCCCAGTATCTAGATTACTTGTTAGGTATCACTAGACCCAATTGAATGATAGGTCGCATATTCAAGCACATAGATAAGTATTATGTGATAAACATAATTAAACTATTCAACGATAAATTAAGCAATCGATTTTAAAACAAACCAAACATTAAACCTTCATTAAGATGGCTAATACCTGAGGGTATTAGCCCACAATCATTGTAATTATACAAGCGTAATCAAACAATAAAAATCGAAAGATTAAGAGAGTAAAAATTACACGGTGTATTCTATGGATTTATGGTTGATGCTTGACCTTAATTAGCGGCTCTTCTTCCCTTTAAAAAATCGTCTTTTATGTGTATGGTATAAGGAATATGATTTTGCACACTGAAAACTCATTTTTGAGTCTTCTATTTATAGTGTCTGAAAAAGACTGGATACGCCGTATTGGGTAAGGTCAATACGGCGTATAGGGGTGTATTCCTTGGAGTGTGCGCTACATTCTCAATCAATCAGTTATTTCTTTCCCAATTTACATTTATTACTGAATCTTTTAATGTTTATCCAGTTGGGCGTATAGTAGCAGAGTGATACGCCATATTAGGAATTGATCGTACGCGTTTTCTTGTGAAGTCCAGGAGCTGATACGCCGTATCTTCCTTGCTGGATACGGCGTATGTAGTTAGAAATTAGTAATCTTCAAATATCTTCATTTTAGCTCCAAGTTGTGCGCCTTTTAGCCTGCCTTCATAAATCACTCCGTAATTACTGCAATTAACAACTTTAAAGCAATTAAGTACCAAATCTTGCAATAATTATATAAAAGTGGTAAAATACTTAGGATAAATGATGCTATAAAGTGATGTTATTTGATGTCATCAAACATGCACCCTTTAATCTAAACAATATTTAGCATTACAGAATTGTCTGAGGCTAAAGAGATTGTAGACTATTTTTCAGGTGCCCCTTTTTGAAAACTACATCAAAATGACCATGACCTTTAGTAGTGTATGTCGAGTCATCTCCATACATTCCCTCAGATCTTGGTACATCCCAAATTTGTGCAGGCAATCCTTTGAAATATATTTTAAACGACCATTGTTCAAAAGTGATCAAGATTTCCTAATGTTTACACTGTACAAAATAGGATCAGGATGGTTAGTTTTGTTTAGAAACCCACCTTTTAGTGGGAGTCTTTAATCTTATAGCACTTAATGACTCACTCTTATTTGCTTTAAAAGACTCAGCTTTCTTAGCTTGAGGAGCTCCTCTTTTCCTGAACCACTCAATGTCATTGTGATCAGATGTGGTATGAACATTGCTACCACATGTTTCACAGTTCTTTATGATATGTTGGGGGTTTCTAGGTTTGATTCCTCTTCTTAGAGAAATAATCCTGTTATGACTGTGAGTATCATGATCATAGCTTCCCCATATTTCACATATGGGATAGTATGCACAATCATCAGATTTATGATCATTATATCCACAATGAATGTAGAAAAGAAAAGGCATTGTTGGTCTTAAAGGTCTGGATCTTGAGGAAGATTCACCTTGACCATTATGATACTGATTAATGTTCATGGAAGACATAAACTCAGTATGATCACATGTTCTGTGATCAGTTCTCTTACACTTTTTACAAAACAAAACTTGATAACAGTTCTCAGAGAGATGACTGTTTTCTCCATAAAGTTCACAATTTATTTTAAATTGAGTTTTGTATTTGTTTTGAAGTGTATTGAGAGGAACCTGTTGAGTATTTCTGTTTATGAAGTAAGATGACTTATTCTTGCTAAGTTGTAATTTTAGTTCATTGAGTTCTTTCATTACAATAGCCAAGGGAGGATCATCTTCTATTTTCACATTCTTTAACTTACCAGCAGGAGCTGAATTAGATTTAGAATTTGAAGAACTTTTGTTGCTTCTAGCGGGAGCTGAGGAAGGTTCAGTTATTATAATACCTTTTAAAGTTTCAACTTTGGATGTGGGTTTTGAAATCAAAATTGATTTGATAGTCTTTGGTTCAGAAATAGGTTCAGCACCATCCAACTTCTTCAGTAGAGGAAGTTAAGTGCTACAGACTGAGGACTCATCAGTTGAATCATAATTAGTCGCTGAAGATTCAATGACAGTAATTGAAGGATCAGTTGTGTTTTTTTGAGACTCAGCTGAATGATTTGATAATGTAGAGTCTTCGGCTTTAGATAACTTAGATTTATCACTAACAGTAATAGACACATATGAGTTATCTGCTGAAGACTTTAAGAATATCAGGTCTTTTGCCACAGAACTAAAGGTATTTTCAGTGAGTTGGTCAATTCCCAGGATTTTCTTCTTTTGATTGGGAATTTGCTCACTGATACATTGATTTACTTTATTAGAACTGTTTAGCCATGTGGTGCGGTCGTCGTAGGACTTCTACACGAAGTTTTACAACTCTCTAGGCATTGCACCTAATCGTTGTAGTAGTAGTATAGGCAAGACTCAGGTGGTTGTTATCGTTTACTCGGGAAATAGGTTGGGAAGGCTTAATCAAGGTCTAACAGAATTCTGAAGGTTGAGAAAAGATTCTGTTTATATTTTAATATTTTATGGAAAGCAGGTAAATCATATGTTTGAGAGATTGGTTGGTTTTAGCTAACAAATTAAATATAAACTAAGCTAGTGGTGATAACAATATAATAAAATATTGTGTTTATTTAATCATGTATTACTCCCTAGATTGCATTGGTGTTGCTTTGTACTACTTGTGATGTTCTATGTAATTTATTTCCTAAGTCATGAACGGAATGACACAAAACTCGAGTCTATTTAATAATTTCGTTAAGGCAACGCTACAAAGTAAGGTAGTATGAAGACTATTACAAGCCCTAAAGGAGTTATTAATGAATTTTTGATAAATATTAAGAGTGGATAAACATATAAGGGCAAGGTAGTATGAAGACTGTTACCGATGGTATTCTTTTTACCAACAATCTGTATCTAGAAATATCAACAGTGTTACAGGGACAAAAGCTGGTTTTCTAAGACCTAACATGCATATTCATTCACAGAAGCTACACCACTAAGATATAAATTCTATGTTTTCATTCAATCCATAAATAAACACAATAGAATGTTTAGAAGCATGTTTAAAGGTAAAGCAAGAAAAAGATAAGAAATCACACAACAAGACATATTGAATGATTAAGATAGTCTTACTTGATTAAAATATGAATTGAAGAGAGTATAATAGGGTTTTAAGGCCCTAAAATAGTCCTAACAGTTGTAAATGATACTAGGGTTGTCTCTTTCTTTTATTTGATAGTTCAACTTAAAACCTAAAAATTTTGTATATATAGGAAATTCGCTGTGTCGGCGACGCGTTTTAATCGGAACGCCGTCTTGATAGAATATTCTAGTAATGGGTGGTGTGCATTCTGACGCCGTCGTGGATTCTTGTGACGCCGTCTTGGTAAGAGTTGTGACGACGTCACGTGTAATCTGTGACGCCGTCTTAGCCGTGGAAATAATCTTAAGAGATGTCTGTGTAGGTCGTAGTCTTGTCCGTTTTTTCTCTAAATGGCTAAGCTGTGTACTTTCCTCCAAATGCTAAATACATATAAAATGCATGATTAGTACTATTTTGGGCATAAATGCACGATTTAGGGGGTTAAATGACCCTGAAAAAGTGTATAAGATGACACCTCATCAAATACCCCTACACTTGGGATTTGCTTTATTAGGGTTATTTAACCTACTCTTTAAAAGTATTTTACAACACAACCTTCTAGACCTCATATTTAAAAGCACGGAAAGCATACACTAGCGCCTCACATAAGTGTTTGGGATTCTCTCTTTCTTTCGTGTGTATGATAAATTATAACATAATGGGGAAACAGAAAATCAACACTCAGTACTTTAGGAACAATATAAATTACCATATGCTGGTAAAGTTCAAGCGTCCACCCGCTAGGCGAAGAATTATTCCGTCCCCCATTTGATATTATATGCGCATTATGAAGATTATTATTTGTTTAAGGGGCGTATGGATGCATCCTAGATTTGTTTTGTATTCGATGGATTATGACATTATGATATTTGGATATTTGGTGACTGATGTTTGGGTGCAATCCACGTCTTTCACATTTGGAGCTCGCTACTCCATGGTTACTATGATATGATTTGTTTGGGCTTGGTAATTGGACTTGATTCGATTTTCTGATTCATCTTACCTTACACTATGAATTGACTTCTGATTTGTCTTACCTTATATTTGTATTCCTTTGATCATGTCTTGTGATATCCTTTGCACCTTATATCGTATCCTTTGATTTTCCGTTATCTTTTGCGTTCGATTATATATATCTGTTCACTGGGCTTTGTAAGCTCAGCCGCACTTTCTTTTCCTGCGGCAGGTATCTAAGCTAGGAGCTGGGGTTGCTTTCAGATATGAGTGCTGAGTGTGGACTTACCCTAGAGATCTTAGTTTTGATATATGAATTGTTTCTTTTCAAGACATTTGTTATTTCGTTTGGATATGTCTGTCCTTTGAGAACTTATGTACCTTAAGTCATGTTGACTTATTATCCTTTGGTTATTTATTTAAGACTTCCGCTGTTTATGCTTGTGTTATGATTATGTATGCTTTTGATGTCACACCATATTTGTAATACTTCTACCCTTTTGGGTCGGGGCGTTACAATCGGTGTGACCATCATAACAATTACAGGTTTAAAACATGGGTTAATCCTAATGCCTCTTATCAATCAAATCCTAATACTTAGTATGCGGTCTCGGGATGCATCACAAAAATAAGTTCTAGAATTTGATATACTATCGGTACACTCATATAATTTAAACCGATCTCAATGATCCAAAAAAGGCAACAAAACCACATATACACATCCGTAACGACAGAATAGATACACATGATTGCTCACTCCTTAACTCGAGAAAGCTAAAGGTATAAACTATCTTAGGTATCAATAATGGATACTCGAATTCCTATAGATCTAAAGGTGAACCTCACATTTTTTGGGTGGAATTCTGAGGGTTTTTGTGCTAGTCATATAAATTCCTATCCATGAGACACTATTAATTCTTGGTTTTCATTGGTATGTGTCATAAAAAAAATTAAATTTGGGTAAAAATTACCTTTTATGCTATGTTTCGATATATTACCCATCATTTTAAGGACAAAGCAAATGGTAAATAAAAGAATAGATTCTAAGGCTTATTTCCCCCTACACTTAAGTTGAACATTGTCCCCAATGTTCTATAAAAGTACCTGTAAAAACGAATAAAGGGAAAAGAAAACAAGTAAAAGAAACTAGTACTCCCCTTGTTTTCTCAATAATGGAGAAGAAACATGCGATAACTGGTTAAATCGTCCTCCAAAAATCATCCAATGAAACTTCTTAAGAACTTTCAAGCTTCTTCTCGTCAAATATAACCTGTAATCAAAGACAAAGACAACTATACCAAGCATAAAATGTGCGATTTACAAATATACAATATGAAATCAGGGTTGACTCGATAAATCAGTAAAGATAGGATGAGAGAATTGTCAAACTCATGGGTTTTGCCGGTATATAACAGAAGAGTACATATTTTAAATGTTATGCAAGTTTTATTTTCAAAAATAATTAAAAACTTTAATTTTTCTGGACCTGGGCGTTTGACGCCGTCAGGAAAATCCTAACCCTGTCACAGGTGTCGGGGTGATGGCGTCGCGTGTAAATCGTGACTCCGTCTCCACGTTCTGTGAAAACGAAATTTTTGTTTTTGATGAAAAATTTCCTGCACTTGATTTCATAAGTTAATTCTTGTACAAGTAGCTGCATAAAACCTGAGATTTCACAATTTAATCATACGACTCGAAACTGACGCGAATTAATCTAAACAATTTATTTTGCATGTTTGAATTTGGTTCTAAAAACCGGGTAAATTCCCCTACACTTATTTTGTTGCAAAATACTTTTGATTGCAAATAAGACGAAGTTACAAACAAACAAAGCATGATTACAAACTAATTCAAACATAATAAAACAAACTATAAAGAATTAAAACACACAAGACACTCCTAACATGCGATAAAAGTAAACATTGGGTTGCCTCCCAAAAAGCATTTTTCTTTATTTATGAGTCTTGTAGCTAGACTCGAAGTCACACGTTCTTACGTGTCGTAGAAGTGGTCTAAGTCGATGATTTCCCTTAGACTTTCTCTTTCAGAGAGTTTCCTAGTGGTGGGGATTGATTGTAGTTTTTGGTGAACTCTTCTTCGTCGGGATCAATTAATCTAATCTTGGCATGCCATGCTCCATCTTTATTTTTGGGCAGTTTGTTCCAATTAATTGGATTTTCAATTAAGCTTTTTGATTCCCACATATTACTCTTAAGGTTGATGGGTATGGCTCCTAAGAACTCCACCATTCTCCTAAACACTAAGGTATCTTAAAAGGGACATCTCTAGCAATTTCCCATTCTTTGGGTAAATGACAGTCTAAGAAGTCCTTCCTAGCATAATAAGAGGTTTGTGCGCCTACTCCTTCCGAGCGAGGTCATGGTTTGTATGATTCCATTTTTCCAAGTGTGGTCCAATAAGGTGCTTCTTCCTCTCCTAAGTCGACTCCTTTTACTCTGAATACTGACCTAGTGATTCCTTCTCCTACCGTTATTTTGGCCATCCTATAATCTATAACAGTGTTAGCTATAGCTAAGAATCCTTTTCCCACTAGCAAAGGGGTTTCGGGGTCCTTCTTCATATCAATCACGTAGAAGTCATTTAATAGTTTTAGTTTTCTTATGTGGACCTCTACGTCTTTCACAATCCTAACGGGGTAGGATTTGGTTCCATCAGCCAATCCAAAG
The DNA here is from genome assembly GCA_026074375.1 of Tanacetum coccineum. Classification (NCBI taxonomy): domain Eukaryota; kingdom Viridiplantae; phylum Streptophyta; class Magnoliopsida; order Asterales; family Asteraceae; genus Tanacetum; species Tanacetum coccineum. Next base: position 50,575 of record BQNB010020242.1, on the reverse strand, counting down.
ATATGGTTAGTCTCTTCTAATAGTCCGATGTTAAGCTTTTTCAAGAGGTAAAGTGGGATTAAATTTAAGCATGATCCTAGATCAGCCAAGGTGTCGAAAGGTTTTGAGTCCCCTATTCTACAAGGTAGAGTGAATAGTCCGGGGTCTTCCATCTTTTTAGGTACATCACCTTGGAAAAATGTTGATCCATTTTTGCCTATCTCTAACCTATCCACGTATTTATCTAATATAGCATTATAGATTAGAGTGTGAGCTAGGACTTCAAGAACCGATAGGTTAAGATGTAAATCCTGGAATTCATCTTCAAGAGTTGGTTCAGGTTCCTCCGGTTGCTGCGGTTTGATTTCAACCTCGGGTTGCTGCAGGCTTGTTTGGGAAATGGAATGTACCTTGATAGCGTTGATTAAGGTGGACGGGTGAGATGAGCATTGCGGTTCCATTGTTGGGTAAAAACGAGCAGACAAAACTGGATGAGTTCCCAGTTTTAGGTTCTTAATCGTGTCGCTAGGTAGAGCTCCTGCTAATCGATCGGTGATGGCTTTCAACATTGTGTCGATTTTGTTGGTCATCTCACCTTGTTTTCGTTTGAAATCAGCTTCAAACTTAGACAACCTGACGTCTTGAGATTCCATGAAGTTAGAAACCATTCCTTCTAGACTTGATTGATTGTTAAAGCTTTAAGGACGGTTGTTGAAGGAATGGTTTGGGATAGAACCGTTGGGTTGGAACCGGTTATGTGAGTTTGAAAAATTATTTTAAGAATTTTGGGGTTGGCTCCACCAAAGGTTTGGGTGACTTCTCCATGACGGATTATAGGTGTCACCAAGATTGTTTTGCTCGGGCTTGAAAGTATACCACTTACCTCCCGCTTTATCGGTACAAGAGAATACGTATTCAACAAAAGCTTGTTCGGGATCTTCCATGCAATATTGAGTATCGTGAGGACCACTACAGATCTCACATGAGGTAGTGACTTTGTTTACTTGGGTAGGTTATGTCGGAGCAAGATGAGCTTCCATCAAGCGTTGGACTTGATTTTCGAGCTCGATTAAATGGCGGTCGGATGTACTTCGGACATCTTGAGGCAAAGCGATTGCCTTGACCGGCTTAGCGAAATCCCTTGCGTCGTTCCAACTTTCATTGTCATAGAGGGCGAGGTCCTCTAATAATGCCCAGGATTATTCGGCGTTTAGGTCACGAAGCTTTCCACTGGCCGATTGGTCAATGGTTCGTCTTGTAACGGGATTGGCATGGTCATAAAAAATTTAGACTTGGAGCCAAAGGTCTATGCCATGATGAGGGAATTTTTGGAGTAAGTTCTTGAAACAAGTCCATGCTTCGGATAAAGATTCTCCATGATGTTGTTGGAACATCAGGATATCATTGCAGAGTTTTGCGGTCCTTCCCGATGGAAAGAATTGAGCAAGGAATCGGGTAGTAAGATCCTCCCATGTGGTGATGGATCCTGCTGGAAGACGTTCAAGCCAATTGCTAGCTTGATCGCGAAGGGAAAATTGAAATAAACGCAGGCGCATTCTTTCCCTATTTTCATCGTCAAGGTCAAGTGAGTCCACAAGTTTTAGGAAATACTTGAGGTGTTGGTTTGGATCCTCGGACCGAAGTCCGTGGAATGAGCATCCATTTTGCACCAACCGGATGGTGTCGGATCGAAGAGGTACCACGTTGTTCCCTACGGGGAGCTCAATGGTATTCCTGTAGCCCTCGTGGCTAGGTTTGGAGTAGTCTCTAAGAGTGCGGATAGGATTCTCGTCTCCCATGGTGGTTGACGAGAATGGGTTACGAAACAGATAACACAAAGAAGAGATAGACTACGAGAAAGCTAATATGCGGAAATTAAATCTTACTTGAAAGGATTCAAGCAAGTATAACTAAGCTAAACTATGATCAAAACCTAACTATTCCCTGACAATGGCGCCAAAAACTTGGTGCGGTCGTCGTAGGACTTCTACACGAAGTTTTACAACTCTCAAGGCAGAGCACCTAATCGTTGTAGTAGTAGTATAGGCAAGACTCGGGTGGTTGTTATCATTCACTCGGGGAATAGGTTAGGAAGGCTTGATCAAGGTCTAACAAAATTCTAAAGGTTGAGAGAAGATTCTTTTTGTATTTTTATATTTTATGGAAAGCAGGTAAATCATATGTTTGAGAGATTGGTTGGTTTTAGCTAATAAACTAAATATAAACTAAGCTACTAGTGATAACAATATAATAAAAGATTATGTTTATTTAATCATGTATTACCCCTTATATTGTTTCTCCTGGTGTTGTTGCTTTGTCACACTTGTGATGATCTATGTAATTATTTCCAAAGTCATGAACGAATTACATGAACCCGCTGTCTATTTAATATCCCATTAAGGAAACGCACAAGTAAGGTATTATGAAGACTATTACAAGGCCCCTAAGAGTATATTAAATTCCATTTGAAATATATTAAGAGTGGATCAACCATATAAGGGGCAAGATAGTATGAAGACTGTTACCCGATGGTATCCTTTCTACACAATCATGTTTTCCTAGACATATCAACAGTGATACAGAAAAAAGCTAGTTTTCTAAGACCTAACATGCATATTCATCACAAGAAGCAACACTACTAAGATCTACATTCTAGGTTTCATACAATCATAAATAAACACAATAGAAGGTTTAGTCAAGCATGTTAAAGATAAAGCAAGAACAGATAAGAATCACACAACAAGACATATTGAATGATTAAGATAGTCTTACTTGATTAAAACATGATTTGAAGAGAGTACAATAGGGTTTTGAGGCCTTAAAATAGTCCTTAAAAGCTGCTAAACGAACTAGGATTCGTCCCTTTCTTTTACTCTAAAGTTACACACTTAAAACCCTAAAAACAGATTTGCATATATAGGAAAATCGTTGTGACGGTGTCGCGTTATAATCATGACGCCATCATGAATAGAATATTCTAGATAATGGGTTGGGTCATGCATTCTGACGCCATCGTGGATTCTTGTGACGTCGTCTTGGTAAGAGTTGTGATGGCGTCACATGTAACCTGTGACGCCATCTCCAGTCGCTGAGAACATAATCTTGAGAGATGTTGGTGTAGGTCCGTAGTCTTGTCCGTTTCTTCTCCAAATGAGCCCAAGTCACGTGTATTTCCTCCAAATGCTAAATACCTGAAAATGAACGATATAGTACCTATTTTTGGCATAAATGCACGATTTAGGGGGTTAAACGACCCCGAAAAAGTGTATAAAATGACACCTCATCACCATGATTCTGTAATGGAAGTTAGCTCTTTTAGTTCATTTCTCAAGTCTTAATTCTCTTTGAGAATCTCAGTGTTTACATGCTGCATGGTAAGAAGATCAAGATTTGCTTATTTTAATACCAAAAGCTATTCTTTGCATGCATTTAGTTCTTGAACAAGATTTATATGTTTTGATAAGAGATTATTTCTTTGTTCTTCAACATAGTTTAGATAAATACATAGATAATCTAGAAAGGATTTTCTATCATCATTATCTTTCATTTCAAGAAGAGTGTGTACCTTTTTTATGGAGATCTTAATCCATTCACCATTTCTGGCACTCTCTTTGCCAACATAAATTCTTTCTTCATCAGCAAGTGCCATAAGAGCTTTAACTTCAATCATTTTATTTTTATCAGATAACACTTCTTCTTCATCCCAATCATATGATTCAGCAATGAGACCTTTGTTTTTGCCTAAGGATGGATGGGAAGCTGAAGTAATGGAGTTGAAGAGGGCTAGTTTAGCTTTGACTTTGTTGTATTTGGCTTCAAAGTCTTTGGTATGCCTCAGCTCAGGTTTGTGCTCAGATGAATGGAGAAGTTTTGGTTGAAAAGGTGACTTATAAGAAGGAACTAATGTTTTTGACCAATAGTCTCTTGCAAAATGACCTTTCTTGCCACATTTGTGGCATTCAGTTTGGTCAGTTGCTTTTGTACTACTAAACCTTTGAGTACCCTTTTTGAAGAATTTTTTAGACTTGGCTAATAGAACTTGTTAGGATTAAAAGCTTCTTGATGTTGTTTGGAAGTAACTGCTGCTAAGGTTAGAGTTACTACTGCTAGTATATATTACTACATCTAATGAAAGTTAAGACTGCTCAGAGACTTAGAAGAAAAGTTACAACTATTAGCATAAGTTGGTACTGCTAGTGTAACTTAGTACTGCTGATGAAGAATGAAGAAAATATTCTAAGTAGTTACTACTGCTTATACACAGTTAGTGCTGCTAGAATAAAAGTTAATGCTGCTGGTTACAACTGCTGAAAGATTGCAACTGCTAGAAGAGTTTCTACTGTCAGAAGGATAAAGATGAAGATTTTTTTATCAAGATTACTTATGGGATAAGTATGAGATATTTTTGTAAAAGATATGCATATCTTATTAAGTTAGAAGATTTTCAATTATCTATTAGAATTATAGAAGATTTGTAGTTATCTTGTAAAGGACTCTTTGGTGTATAAAAGAAGATCCTAGGTTATGGTTATATACACATACACACACATTCATACGTTTTTGATATATAGCTTCAAGGTTGTAAACCCTAGTACTACATAGAGTACTCGTATTATTGGTAATAATAATATTGGAGTTTTTTCAGTAATATCATTGTTCATACAGTTTACTGTTTCATTAATATTCTTCTAAGTATTAAAGAGTAGATTCCGCTTACTCTTTAGAAAAATTGGTTACGCCATAAAGTCCATTTTTGCCTATATTTTGGAATGTCGACATCAGCAAGGTTACGTCGTAACCAACAAATTAGTTACGCCGTAACACTCAAAAGCCTATAAATAGGGTCGAATTCAGCCTTAAGAATCAGCCTTCTCCCTCCCCTCTTGGGGCGACTGGGGACATCTCCTTAAGTCGTGCTTCAGTACTCTCCAGCCTTTCAAGAAGGAAGAATCCAGTCCCGATCATCATCATCATACAGTTTTGGTTCGATTATCATGTTTTCATTACTATCATTAATTGACGATAATATTTATTGTATGAATACAGTTTTTGGCTAAGCTTATCTTATATTATCATCCTATTTGTTTACTTCTTGTTAATTGTGATTGGGCAATTACTTTGACCTTAAGGATGCCAAATATGATGCTCGCTCACCATGACCAGTGGGAAAAATCCCTGTTACTATAAAGGCTATAGGGGCTGGGATTTGCGAGATAATTGAGGATTAGATGATCATTCAGTCCTTGCTTTCACATTAAGTAAAATAAGTGGATTATTAAATTAATTAATAAGTAATTAGGACCGTATATCCATCTCTTCTTTCGTACATAGTTCATTTCAATTAAAATTTATTCTTTTCATCAAAACAACTTTTTTAAATTGACATACTAACTTAAACTCAGATTTGTAATCGCCTTTTAGCTTTGGGACGACCTCGGTTTACCAAAACTTCATACTCTGATCAGGTTCTATTACCCGTTTAGTGCGTTTGTAAGGTTGTTATCGAGTTTTATAAATTAATACTGGTAAATAATTATTTTAAATTAAAATACGAAGTCAGTTTTTGGCGCCATTGCCGAGGAGCTAATTAGGTTTAATTTGAGTTTTTACTTTTAATTTAGTATTTGTTTTCGTATATTGCACAATCTTTTGTTATCGCTTGATTGATTTCAAGAAACAGCGGAAATGGAGCTGAAATTGTGAACATGACGATGAGCGAGGTACCTTGAGTATGAAGCTGGAAAGAATGGAGATTTATGCGGACGATGTTCGATCTAGAAGAGGTCAACAAATTATATGAGGAGGGTGTTGACTCTTTTCAACGGATAAGAGTAAGACCTTTTAGCTATCTTACTCTCATAAACTGAACTCCTCCAACCATTGTTTTCCTACCTGTTCAACCCTATCCCAAGAATTATTCAGTATCTACTAATGAGAGCAACGATGTAGACATTGAAAATATGACAATAACAGAATATAATCTATACGTTGCTAAACAAGGACTAGGAATGAGTCCACTCAGTAATCACTCCTATGGTTTAACATCCTAATTTTTCGCTCAACCACCCACACACTTAACACTAGTAAGAAGGATTCCGACTTTGATAAAATCTTAGATGACTTATTTAGACAGGAGCTGAAAACATAAAGCGAATGGGGCATGATATAGTTCAGGATAGTATTTGGGAACATGATGATGATTCGGAGGAGGATCAGGAGGAAGATGGTGATGATGAGGATACTTTTGATATGTGGGATATTACGGTCGAGGACGTAGAACGAATTAGGAAATTTTTTAACGTCCCTGATGAAATAGACGAAATAGTACAACCTTTGATCCCAGAACCCATTCACACCACACCACCTAATGATGATTATGTAGCACCGGCTACTAAATCAATTTTGGACGAACTTTTAGAAGAATTCGGTGACGAGATCTTGAATGTAGCCACGATTGACGAGGAGGCTGATCCTACTAAGGATCTAGAAGAGCTTGAAAGACTTCTAGCTATGAGACCTCAATCAAATTTTATGGAAATTCAGGTGCATTCAGTTATCATTAATACCGAGCCTTTCATTCATACTCAACTAATGAGTCCCTTATATGGAGTGTTTAAAACATCTAAACCATGTAAGGTAGATAGGGACATTACATCTCCTGGAAGGTATGCTTTCTATTCATCATTTCCCTATCTTGTAGCTTACTTACACCCTAAGGGTGTCTATTGCTACTTCCACCCACACTTGATCCCAAGTGAGGGGATGGACACCCGGTTACCTAGTAAATAAGGGTGGAGTCAAGCTAGAGACTCAAACAAAAACAAGCGCTTCGTGGGAGGCACCCTGCCTATCTTTTAATTCATGTTTTGTCTTATTTTATTTCAATTTTTGCATATTAGTTGGTTTGTATGTTTCTAACTTGGTTTTCTGGTTTCAGCTGAATTAGTGCAATAATTCTTGAACATCTCATTTCATAATTCATATGTTAAAATTGGTGGTGATGCAGACAATTAGGCGGTAACCAACTTTGTTTAAGTCTTAAACAAGAACATTACGACGTAATCCCTTACAAGGTTACGCCATAACATGCTTAATGAAATTTCTAAAAAAAGTATCATATGATTACGGCGTAACCATGATGGTTACGCCGTAACCTCTTTCTAAAAAACTTAATAATCAAGTTTGAACCATTTCTAAACCGTGTATATTGGTAAATGAACTTTGTGGGTACGTTCTCTGGAAACCCTCACGAGAATTTACTCGTCCACTTAGGCTACTGAGTGGTTTAAAAGGCTTGTAGCATACGCTAAATCCAACCGTGATTCCTACGAAAGTAAGTTAGGATTGAATTTCTTGTATTATTTTGTACATTTTGTTATCTTACTTTTTTGCCGGATTTATGCTTTGGTATTAGCTTTCTTATAGCTATACAGGTTAAAGCATGCGAAGTTGATACTTGCTACAAGGAGATGTTGAAATCGGTTCGTGTGAATACCATGTTGATGATGATGGGATGATTGTGAGGGAAGCAGGACTTAGAGCATGGCTTAGAGCATCGCTATCTCTTCTCATTACTGAGCAATTCCAAAAGGAAGTTTGTTGTCTCTTAATTATACTTTTTCTTTTTATTTCATTTCCTTAAGTACAATAGGGACATTGTACAAATCCAAGTGGGGGGAAGGGAAGTAGTATAATACATTTGACGTATGTTTTGCCTTCGATTTTCTAGTTTTCTTTGAATAACTAGAATTAATCTTTGCTGAATGCACTTTATCCTTTATTATACTTGGTGAGATTTATGCCGTTTCCATCTATTACTCAAAATCACCAAATTATTGAGTGTGCGGTAGTATTGTAAGACTTTAGAATAAAACTTGGCATGTACATCATTTCGAGACCTAATTGATTAGGATGAATAGATAGTTCAAGAAGGCAACGCTTAGGAAATCACCCAAATAGCCTATATGTGTGTGTGTTTATCGACTTGTTACACTGACTTGTCGACCTCTCATGATAAACCCTTTTGTTGCAACTATTATTAGTGCAAGATACCCCTAGATCACCCTTGTTAAACCAATCTATGTCTTCACCCTACTCTATATGTTTCTTTACACCATTTCACCTTAGCCTACCCTGTAGTCTTTATTTTCTTTGTGTTGAAATCTCTGGCTACTTAAGTCCATGGTTCCGGGGGACATGGGGTAACGTCAATTTTATGCTTTGTGGACGGACTATCCAGTTTATGATTATTAAGACCCCCTATCACCACTTTCGATATTGTTTATCTCAAGTGGGGGATGTGCGTATAATATCAGATGTTGCAGGGGCAATAATTAAAGATATAAACTCCTGTAACATTTGCATATTATGAAGAAAATAAAGAAAAGAGGGTGAAACAAAAAGCCACCCATGTGCTAAAAATGTAAAGAAGGTGCAAAATAAAAAAATAATAATAAAAAAAGGAGCTAGTAGCCCATTATTGCACCTAGACATCTCAGTAAAATAGAGCTAGTAGCCCATTATTACACCAAGTCATCCTAATACTCAGGAAGAATGGAGCTAGTAGCCCATTATTAAAGATCAGATTTTCAGACTTAAACTCTTGGACCCATAGATGGACAGTAGCTAGTTATGACAACCTTAGATTATTTTAGACTATTTGTTTTGTGTTTTTATAAACAACAATTAAATGTGTATCCAGTGTCTATCTTAACCCCTTTACCACCCTTTAAAACCATATTACCCTTGTTGCCTTTAAGAATTATTTAGACCCTAATTCTAACTGGTGCAGATTTGTATACTTTCTAAGCTTATGATAGAATACATGCTATGACTGTGCAATTGAGCGATCACCCCGAAATTGATAACATCAAATATTTAATACTAACACTCGAAAACGAGATATTTTCTATCATTTTGTAGTTTTTAGGTGAAATGTAGGAATGTGACAAGAAACAAAGGAAAAAGGACTTAAAGTGTAAATTATGAAGGCTGTTACGGCGTAACCCCAAAATGGTTACACCGGAACATATATTAAGCAAGTACGAAGATCAAGGACCACGTTACGGCGTAACATTATATCTAGTTACGTCATAACCATGTAGATGGAAGGAAATCTTGCCAAAGTTAGAGTTACGGCGTAACACAATATCTAGTTACGCCGTAACCATAAAGATCCACATATATGGAATGAAGATCACGATTTATGGAAATTATTTGACGGTTACAGCGTAACACTTTTTGTGGTTACGTTGTAACCAATCAGAAGTCAAAATTACATTTTGATGACATCAAATAACGTTTATTTTATAGCATCATTTATCCCATGTTATTAACCTATTTTGTATAGTTATTGCAAAGAATTGTTACTTAATCATTTATATTTGAGAATTGCAGTAATTATGGAGTACTTGGTGAATATTAGCAAAAGGCGTGCAGTCTAGAGCTTAAACGAAGATATTTTAAAAAAGATTAATGATTATGACAACCATCGCTGTATCCATTAAAGGGAAGTTCGGGCATATCTGTTCTTCAATCACCAAAGACCTAAAAGGAAAACAAGCTTATACGCGTATCCAGAGAAACTCTATACACCGTATTCAAGATATAGTATGTGAATATTCTGAAAGATATCAAACGTGGTCCCTACTCCAAAAAACCCCAATACGCCATATCCAATTCCTTGGATACGCCATATCGAGACCGACTCCAGACATTATAAATAGAAAACTCAAAAACGAGTTTTAAGTGTGCTAAATCATATTCTCGATACCTAAACTATAAAAGTCAATTTTTAGAGGAGAAAAAGAGTAGAAGAGGTCGAGCAACGCTATCAATTCCATAGGAGACAACGTGTAATTCCATATACTTTAGTAATCGTTTAGTTTTTGGTATCATTTGTTAACTCGGTTAGTTTACCTTGGCTAAATAATTGCTTTTGTATTTATTATGACGTTTGAGGCTAATACCTTCTGGTATTAGCCATTATTATGAAGATCTGAATGTTTGGTATTTGTTTATCTCGATTTCTTGATTTATCATTGAATGCTTGTTTATGTTTATCAATTTATACTTGTTTACGCGCTTTTGTATGTGACCTATCATTTAACTAGATCTAGTGATACAGACCAAGTAATCTAGAGTCTGGGATAGCTCTCCATATAGTGATTTATACATCTAGAACCATAGGATCACAAATATTGTCCTGCTAAATCTGTGTCTAGGATACGCTTCGGGCTTAACTAGTTAATTGGATATTGCCAATGGTTTATTGATCGTGTTGACTAGAAGGTGAACCTAGATAATTCAACAAATAACGTTCTGAATTCACTGATCACATTAAGTGGTAAGTGGGTAAAGTCTCTATGAGCTAGGGTTTAACAAGATCATCATTGCTTTAATCCCTAAGATAGATTATAATCAGCAAATAAGGATGCTTTATGTGGATGCTTTAATTGTGACAGAATTAATGTGTCTAGGTCTTAGGATGATGTAACGCCTAAGTCTTAAGAATGATATACCGCCTCGAGAGAAGAAATCATTGCACTTAATAAAAAACCAACTTTCTACTTGATTAATAATGGTTAAGACAGTTTTTTTATATTAAGGCTTGGCCGCTTTTCTTCTTTTGTTAATTTGCTTGCGTGGGTTAAAGTGCCTTGAATTGATTGTAGTCACCATCCAAACCGTGCCAGTCTCTCAGGCTGAAAACCCCCTTTTCCCGTTAGAATTAGAAATTTGGATGACTTCGGTTTAGAATAGGAATAGAGTAACCATAGTATTAGATAACCAAGATATTAATTAAATTGATAGATTTAACCTCGCTTCAAGTGTTCGACACCCTACTTACCACGAAACTACTACGGATCGGGTACACTGCCCGTTAAAGTGTTGTTTTTGGTTTAGTCGGCAAAATATAAATTTAAAACTTGAATCATAAAAATATACACCACACAACGACACATCAAGTTTTTGGCGCCGCTGCCGGGGAGTGAAAATTAATCTTGATTTTTATTTTATATTTTGGTTTTTAACATTAGATCTAACCCTTAGGATTAGTGTTAATTTAGATTAGTGTATATTCTTGTATATCCTATAAATTTTGTATATTTGTCTTTAATTGTTTGCTTGTATATATGTGTATTTAATGGTTTGCGTATTTAATTATTTTTCTCAATACACTGTTCTGGTCAATAACCTAATGCGGCGTATCCACTTCCATTAGATACGGCGTATCCAACTTTCTGTCCAATACATCGTATTCATTCAAAAGATTAATACGGCGTATTCACTTCTATTGAATACGGCATATCGATCATCTGATATAAAAACAGAAGCTTTAATTTTCGTATTTGATTCCATATATATGAGTTTTCTTTCTACCGAGCCTATCCTACTGATTGTTTATCCCTTGTTTCAGGTAGTGCATGACAAGGAGTTCAAATAGCGAACTATTTACACCTTACGAAGAACCTAAACGAGAATTTTGATCATCTAGGAGACACTTCAAGTCACTAAGTCTTGACGAATTGGGGATGCCTAATATTCAATTATGTTCTGACATGAATACTCGAGGAAGCAGAAGCGAAAAGCATGGCGGAAACCATGGAGCAATACATGAGCAAGACCCGAACTGACTATGGATCAGGAGTTGTTAGGCCTAAGATTGAGGAAAAAGATAGTTTTGAATGAGAGGGCCAATATTCTTAAAGAACTTCGAGGAAAACTACATTTAGCGGTTCGGAAATATAAATTTTACGATGCGAACGAACACATTGAGAAAGTACTCCAAATTTTGACCTATTCCACATTCCTAACATCACCGAGGATTAACTAATGCTCTGAGTCTTCCCTATATCCTTAACTAGAGCCGTAAGTCATTGGCTAAGAAATGAACCAACTGGTTCAATCAAAAATTAGGAAGATCTTAAAACTAAGTTTTTGAACAAATATTGCCCACCTGGTCGAAGTACAAAGAAAATGGAGGAAATCAACAACTTTCAGCAAGAACTAGATGAAACCCTTTATTGAGCATGGGAGCGCTTTAAGGAACTCTTGATGAAGTGTCCTCAACACTACTTGACAGATATGCAGGAGGTGATTTTGTTCTACAATGGGTTGGATGTTTCAACACGACAGATTCTTGACTCAAGAGGTGCCATTCCAACCATGACTACTGCCGATGCTAAAAAGGTCATTCGAGAAATGTCAGAATATTCTCAAAAATGGCATAATGGAACATCTAGAGGAAGAAGTACTGAGACTTCTGACGGACTGGCTGCTATACAAGCATGACTAAACAATCTAGGAAGAGAGATCAAGAAGGTGAATGAAAAAGTTTATGCAGCTCAAGTAGGATGTGAACAATGCAAAGGACCCCATTACACCAAAGATTGCCCACTAAAAGAAGAAGGGGGATATAGCGCAACAGCTCCAGGGTACTATCAGAGGAACAACGCAAACCCTTCATACCAAGAACGAAGGCAATATATGGAAGATACCCTAAGCAAATTCATGAGTGAATCAGTAAAGATACACGAAGAAAATTCCTATTTGATTAAAGAAATACGAGCTATGACAGATGCTGCCATAAGGAACCAAGGAGCGTCAATCAAAACTTTAGAAATTCAAATTGGGCAAATAAGCAAAGTACTACATGAAAGAGGATTTGGAAGCCTACCAAGCTCAACTAAAACAAACCTGAGAGACCAAGTCAAGTCGATTTCAACCACTATTGAAGCTATTTCATACTTGATACACCGTATTGGATCATCCCAATACGCCGTATCCACTGGACAAACAACAATTCCTTTTCCAAGTTGTTTAGCTAATCATTACTATGATGAAGAAGAGGGGAACTATGGACCAAAATTCGCGGAAGCTTATGGAGCTTCACATATCAATGACACCATACCTCGAAAGGAGAAAGACCCAGGGAGTTTCACTTTACCTTGCTTTATTAATAATACTTGCTTTGACAATGCCCTTGTTGACTTAGGAGCTAGCGTTAGTGTTATGCCTCTCTCGACCTACCTTAACTTAGGATTAGGCGAATTAGCTCACACTAGGTTGACAGTGGAATTGGCAGATAGGACAGTGAAATATCCAAAAGGAATAGCTGAAAACGTACTAGTAGGAATTGGCAAATTTACTTTCCCAGTAGACTTTATAATTCTTGATATGCCCGAGGATATCAAAGTGCCCTTGATCCTCGGAAGACCATTTTTGTCTACCGCCCGTGCTAAAATTGATGTTTACAAGAGAAAGATTACTTTAAGAGTTGGGGAAGAAAATATTATTTTCAAAAGTGTTAAACCTGCTAGTAGTTTAATTAAGAGGGTCTACATGCTAAGTCTGAGAGAAAGAATGGAACTTGATTTAGAAGCTAGGCTTATGGGAGAAACTTTGGTGTTAAATAGATCATTAGACCCTTTCTTGGAAGATTACATTGAATTAAATGATCTAAATGAACCATTTGAGCTTAGGAGAAATCAAGGAGATGATTTGATGCCCACCATTAAGGAAGGTGAGGTAATTGAGGAATTTAGAACTAGGGATGAAGATCTTGATACTGAAATCGATGATTACCCTAGTTATTGCGACGATGATAAGAAGATCCA
>BQNB010020242.1:0-36093 GCA_026074375.1 Tanacetum coccineum | reverse complement strand
TTTGGACCAAAACCAAACTTTTTTTTATTTTTGGACCAAAAGTGAAAAAATGCACCAAACCACAAGGACCAAAAATGTACTTAACTCTAAAAAGAATTATATGATTTGGCTTAAAGCGTGTTGCCTACTTTGTAGTTTAATTGACATCAATATATTGTCATAAAAATAAGTTAACATAATAGTGGTCTGATGACGTATAGTATGGACCGCCTCGGCCCACTTATACTACTATAGGCTTCGTAGCTGCTAACGGGCCTACGACCCATGTATAGCGGTCACAGCCTTCCGGACCTACGGGTCGTGGCTACGGGCACGCTGTCCGTGGACGTGGTAACTTCATAAGTTATCTTTAAGAGAAGATAACCTAAGTAAATAAGAGATATGCTTTACTTATTTAAATCAGTCAGGATAATTACAAATCCCTACAATCTCGGCTGCGTCTTGGGCCGAAAGATACGAAAACCCTAAAGGGTATTCAGCCTATAAAAGGAACACAATTATCATCGGTACAGGTATCTAACAAAACCCTAATTATACTCAATTACTCTCTCAAAATCACATACTTACTCTCACGCCAGAGTCTAATCGTGGGATCCGCTCCCACGATAAGGTTAACGGTGTTTATTTCCTTGTGCAGGGTCCTTCAACGAATTCACTTGGTACAAGAACGAGGCACTCTATACCCGAATAGCAGCCTATTCGGATCAAACTAGACCCAACCTAACTTTTGTATCAACAAGTTGGCGCCATCCGTGGGACACAACACTAGGAATTACTCTCATCAGAATGAGCGCAATGACTAATGCAACTCCCATTGTGACCACTGTCATGAAAAATGCAAACAATGAAAAGGCGCCAGACGCCGCATCCAAGGTGAACATCCTGGACTTCTGCGAAGAACACTACGAAGACATCCTTCCGATCATTATGGAGAAGGCACGGCGTGACAAGTGAAAAGAAGTCCAAACCAGACTAAACTTTGGAGAAAACCCGAAGAGAAAGGGAGAACTCATTAAACTCAAGGGCAGAAAACTCTCCTACAAGATTCCACCCTGGGATATCCCGGACATGTGGGCGCGAGAAGCGCGATGACAGGAACGTGTTTAACCGCTTGAGCCACCGAAGGAAAAGCGTGCACGAGAGACTCAGTGATACCTACTCGCCAAGTGCAACAAAATCCGGGCCAAGCAGGACAGACTCGAGAGACCCCTCTCACAGTAGAGGTCATTCCCTCAGTAGGGAACATCCCCGAATTAAAGACCGCTTCCGGGGCGTCGAAGAATCGTATGGCGATACTTACTCTCGGGGGACCAGGACCAAGTATAGAAATCAATCTCGTGACGAAGATCGATTCCGCAGCGTAGAAAGATGGAGGGAAAGTGAATCCCCATCGTCAGAAAGCAGCACCAGTAACGGAGGAAACTGGAAGTCAAGAACGAAAATGCGCAACCTGGTAGATGAAGACGATTTGGCCGTACCCTGGACCTGTGAGGACGTGGATCCGTTCACGCTGCGAATCCGCAACTTCAAAAGTTCGCGGAAGACGGGCATGCCCAACAATGTGAAAACTTATGACGGAACCAGAGACCCCGAAGACCACTTGAAAATCTTCCAAGCCGCGACACAGGTGGAACGTTGGGCGATGCCTACATGGTGTCACATGTTCAATTCTACCTTAATAGAGGCTGCGAGGGTCTGGTTTGATGAACTACCTCTAGAAAGCATAGACGGGTACAAGGGTCTCAAAGCGGACTTCCTAGCATATTTTATGCAGCAGAAGAAGTATGTAAAAGATCCATTGGAAATTCACAACATTAAGTAGAGGGACGGGGAGACCATTGAGGATTTCATGGAACGGTTCAAAGTTGAAACCGGGCGCATGAAGGGAGCCCCCGAATACATGCGGATCTCTGGGTTCATGTATGGGGTCAACAACCCCGAACTAACAAAGCGTCTCAACGAACACGTTCTAAAGACCATGGAAGAAATGATGACAGTGACCACTACCTTCATACGAGGAGAAGTTGCGGCCGCTTCCAAGAAGAAAGGTCACTTACCGTGGAAATCACAAGATCAGTCCAAGCGGCACGCCTCCTAGTGAAGATCTGACTTCTGAGGTAAGTCAAGGGAAGGACGGGGGTCTAACAAGTTTACCCCCCTCACCAGAACGCCCAAAGAAATCCTCGCGGCCAAAGCAGGAAAGTTCAAACCACCACCGCCCATGGTAACCTCGGCAGAAAAAAGAAGCAGCAACAAGTTTTACGATTTACACAACGATAAAGGGCATATACACAGACGACTACACATACATGCAGTTCCAAAGCAATTGAAGAATTGGTGCGAGTGGGGAACTCCTAGCACTTGATAAAAGAAATCAGCAGGGTCGAGATCAACAAAAGAATTGAAAGAAGGAAGCCCCCGACTAAAGACAAATCCTAACAAGTTATATGATAACAACCGTGGCAGAGAACAAGGCAAAAATTGACACCAAAGCTTTGCCCTTGGCAACGAAATTACGTTCGCAACCCACGGCTAACAGCGAAAGGGACCTCAGAAGTCCGCTTGTCATAAAGAAAGCATAAATTGTGGACACATAGATTCACCGGTATTTACAAAGATGAGTTCCTCTACGGAAGTACTCTAAGAGCACTACTTCACCAAGCTTTGGGCCGGAAATCAAGACTAATGGCCCGGCAACAACATCGTTAACCGGGTTTAGTGGGGAAACCATATGGCCGCTGGGACAACTTAGGCTCTTGGTAACAATAAGGGACGCAGATCATTCTACAAAAGCGTGGATGAATTTCATGATCGTGAGGTCACTGTCGCCATACAACGGTATCATTGGAAGACATGGAATACGGGAAATCCAAGCAATACCATCTACGGCTCACGAGATGCTTAAGTTCCCTGCCAACAGAGGAATAGTCACTACCCGTAGTACTATCTTGATACCCGTCGAGTGTACAACAGTGATCACATCATCTAAGGAGGCACCCAAAGAAGCCGAAGTTCGCCCCAAAAATTTCAAAATAGCTCTACATCCAAACTTCCCTGATCAGGAGGTCGCAATTGGAGGGACGCTATCCGCAGAAGGACGGACGGAATTATGCTCTCTCCTAAAGAAAAACTTGGATATATTTGCGTGGCAACCGTATGACATGACAAGAGTACCGCGATCAGTAGCTAAACATCGACTCAATATCCGAGAAGGATATTCGCCTGTTCGACAAGAGAAAAGGAGGCAGGCCTCGGTACATGCAAAGGAGATCCAAGCGGAGGTACATAAATTAGTAGAAGCGGGTATCATAAGAGAAGTTTATTATCACGACTGGTTGTCCAATCTAGTCATGGTAAAAAAGCATGACGGTAGCTGGAGGATGTGCGTGGATTTCACGGACTTAAACAAAGCCTGTCCGCACGATTATTACCCCCTTCCTGAAATAGACTGGAAAGTCAAATCTCTCTGCGATTACCCCTTTAAGTGTTTCTTGGATGCTTAAAGGGCTATCACCAGATACAGATAGCGGAGTCAGACAAAGAAAAAACAGCCTTCCATACCAACCAAGGTGTATATTGCTATACAAAAATACCCTTTGGTCTCAAGAACAGTGGTGCCACATACCAGCGACTAGTGGACAAAGCTTTCGATAGCCAAGTTGGTCGGAACATGGAAGTATATGTTGATGACTTAGTTATTAAAAGTCACACGAAAGAGGAGATGATAAGAGACATTAATGAAACGTTCCGGACGTTACGAAGAATCAACATGAAGCTCAACCCCAAAAAATGTACGTTTGGGGCAAGAGAAGGAATGTTCTTGGGGTACATGATTAGCCCGGAAGGAATAAAACCGTGCCCTGATAAAATAGAAGTTGTGCTACAACTCCCTTCCCCACGGACAATCAAAGAGGTCCAAAGCCTCAATGGGAAATTAGCTAGTATGAACAGGTTCCTCTCCAAGTCAGCAGAAAAGTCCTTGCCACTATTTAAAACCTTAAAGAAGTGCATTAAAAAGAGTGACTTCCATTGGACTCCAGAAGCAGAATAAGCCTTCACGCAACTAAAGAAACACTTGTCGGAGTTACCCCTGCTGGTAGCACCAAAACCTAAGGAAGAATTGATTGTATACTTGGCCGCCTCTCATAGAGCTATTAGCGCGGTCTTGATGACCGAAAGAGCCACAGTTTAGATTCCAGTCTACTTCATAATCCGCGCTTTATAGGGTCCCTAACTAAATTATTCCCTAATGGAAAAGTTAGTCCTATCATTGGTTTTTACCGCTAAAAGATTACGGGGGTATTTCCAAGCGCATCCCATTGTAGTTATTACTGACCAACCCATCAAGCAGATAATGTCGCATCCTGACGTGGCAGGAAGATTACAAAAATGGAGCGTCATGCTAGGAGAACACAATATTACCTACTGGCCAAGGACGTCTGTGAAAGGACAGATCCTAGCAGATTTCCTCGTAGAAAAACCGGATGAGAACTTGCCAGAAACACCAGCGACAGATATTTCGCAAGAGCCGTGCACAGTATTCATGAATGGATCATCATGTATAGATGGATCCGGGGCCGGGTTAATACTGACAAGACTAGAAGGAATAGAGTTCACCTACGCGCTTAGATTTCAGTTTACAGCCTCTAACAACGAAGCAGAGTATGAGGCACTGATAGCTGGCCTCCGGATTGCAGCGCAGATGGGAGTACGCAATGTGCGCGTAAGTGTAGACTCTAAGTTAGTAGGAAACCAGGTCCTAGGGGCGTACGTCGCTAAAGAACAAAGTATGATCAAATACCTGGAGAAGGTCAAAAGCCTGGTCAGCGGCTTCGCTAGCTTTTCTATAAGCCAAGTACCACGAAGCAAAAACAAGAAAGCAGATACCCTAAGAAAAATTGCGTCAACCAGCTTTGAACATTTATCTAAATAGGTCTTGGTTGAGATACTCAAAGAAAAATTCATACACGAGGAAGAAGTAGCCACGGTAGTGGAAGAAGAGGGAACAACACGGATGACCCCGATGATAGAATAACTGAAAGATGGGACTCTTCCTGGTGACAGAAAAGAGGCAAGCAAACTCCGCATAAAGGCCAGATAGTACGAATTATTAGAAGGGATTCTCTACAAGCGGTTATTTCTAGAACCATGGCTACGGTATGTCGGACCACTTCAAGCGGATTATGTGATCCGAGAAATCGATGAGGGGTCGTGCAATATGCCCACAGGACCGCGATCGATAGTAGCCAAGGCTATGCGGCTGGGATATTATTGGCCAACAATGCACCGGGACGCACAAGAAATGATACGTACATGCAACGATTGTCAAATACATCGTCCCGTGCCAAGAAACCCTCAACATCCGCTAACCCCAATCATGGCCCCGTGGCCGTTCTACAAATAGGGAATTGATATAGCTGGTCCTTTCCCGAAAGGATCAGGTAAAGTTAATTTTTTTAATAGTCGCAATGGATTATTTCACGAAATGGATAGAAGCAAAAGCCGTGGCGACAATCATAGGAAATAAGGTGAAAAAATTTATGTGGGACAACATCGTATGCCGCTTCGGTCTCCCAGGAGAAATAATCTCGGACAACGGCAAGCAGTTCAGCGACAACCCATTTAAGGATTGGTGTGACAAATTGAATATCACACAGCGATTCGCCTCAGTAAAACACCCGCAGTCTAATGGACTCGTAGAGAGGGCAAACCAGAGCTTGGGTGAAGGAATCAAGGCACGCCTGGGCGAAGGATACAAGAATTGGGTAGAGGAACTCCCTTATTGTTGATCCTAATCCTAGATCGATTCTTTACCTTGTAAAACTATGTTACCTTGGATAAATCCAAAATTACAATAGTAGAAACTTTGTGTGTATATCAAAGAGTATGCGGAATCTACTCTTTAATATCTAAAAGATATATCAATGAAACAGTGAATATGAATGAACAAAACGCTTCAATATTGTTAATGATAATAATACGAGTACTCTATCTTAGTACTAGGGTTACAACCTTGAAGCTTATAAGACTCTTAATCTCTGGATCTGTGTATGTGTATTTGTGAAGATATGTTATTGAGATGTATTCAACTAATGCCCTAGAGCCTCCTTTTATAGACTAAGGAGTCCTAGTCGGCTTAGAATATATTCCTGAGATATCTCAATCTTTTCTAGACATAAACGTAATCTTCTAAATAAATACATGTATATTGATTCGTCAATAGTATATATATAATAATATAGGAAAATAATCAACCAATTACCTTTAGCCAAGGATTGGTTAAGAATTCTCGAATTAAAATATATATGTTTCCGGAAGTTTGATTTCCCGGGTCGTTATGTCCCAACGAGGTGTGCAATTGAAAATTGAATAACATATTGATAATTGATGTTTGAATATGACAAGGTTATGATTGGTTTTTTTGATTCTACAATTAAATATGCAAAAACGATTAAGAAAAACCTAAAAAAGAAAGCTAAAATGATTTAAAACTAAAACGGGTACGACAAACGAGGGCCAAAAACCTAAATTACACAATTTTAACCCTAAAGTGATTTTTTTACTTTAAATGGGTTCTAAGTGACTAAAAACGAAGTTTAAAAAAAACTAGATCGAAAACGGAGTTAGTTAAGACCAAAAACGAGTCAAAACAAAAACGGGAACGAATCCCGTTCTTTAAAAAGTGAAACTTTGCAAAAATGACCCTACAAGAAAACAAATATTTTTCCTAGAAACTATATAACAAAAGAAAATTTTTAAAAAAAAAGTTTATAATTTTCTGACTTTTATTTTATTTTTATGATTTTTTTAAGTTTTTAAACAAAATAAATTATAAAAATTACTAACTGTTTATAAAAAAATCTGAAAAAATAACAAAAATTAGTTTACGTTGGCAGGATTCTATGAAAAATATAACTGGACAAACAGCTTATTGCAATAAGCTGTTAATAAGCCAAAACGGCTTATAAGCTTGATGGGTAAAAAGTGGGTAAATAGTTAACCACTTGGGTCTTTAACGAAAAAGACCCAAGGGCACAGCGGTAAGGAGTGTTGGTGAAAGAGGGTAGAGGGTGTTGAGGTCCAGGGTTCGACCCCTGCTCCCTTGGATTTCCACCTTCCCCCCCTTTTTACAAACTTGTACAAGACACAAAAATAAGCACTTTTCACAACTATGACTTTTTATGAAAGTCACTAATAAGCACGAAATTAAGCAGAACAAACAGGCAGATAAGCTTTTTTATATACTAGAAAACTTTAAGCTAATTTGATTGAGCTTTTTAGCACTAATTAAGCAAACAAATAAAAAAATAAGCTAAACTTAGACTTATCTATACCTAGGAAGCACATGCAGATAAAAATAAGCTGTAAAAAGAGAGATGAAAAAGCTAGGACAGACAGAGTGCTTCAATGCACAAAATGCACAAAAGGCTTTTTTTTTGGCTTTTTAGACTAATAAGCAAAGGGAAATGAAAGATAAGCAAATACAGACCTAGCCACAACCCTAATAAGCACTTAGGACAAAATTCAGCAAATAAGAACAACAGATTAAGCCAGAATAAGCTTTTGAGCTTTTTAGCTTAAACTGCATTCAAAAACAGTCAAAAAGCCTACTTTTGGCTTAAAATTGAGCCATCTAAGGGTAACTTAAGATTTGAGCTTGAAGGGACTTATAAAGGGGCTTATTAGCTACCTAGAAAAGTATAAAGCTCAAGCTGTCCAACTCAAATAAGCCAAGAAAAAGTGGCTTAAATTCTGGCTTTTGCACCAGGGGAGAATATTAAGCCAAACAGCCTATGTGGGCATCTTTGAGCTTAAAATTAAGCTGTCAAAAGGACTCTAAAGGCTAAGTGACTTATATAAGCTTAAAGACTAGTCTAAGGGCTTATAAAATGAACAAAATAAAAGGACTTTGAAATGCATATAAGCAATGAAAAATGCTTGTGAACTTGCTATCTACACTCAGCATCTACTGAATTTTTGGTTTTGAAAAGAGAAAAAAAAATTGCAAACTGCAGGCTATGAATTAAGCTAGAAAAAGAACTTAAGAATACTAAATAAGCACAAGCATATCTAGTATGGATTACAATGAGCTTATAGAACAAAAATCAGACTTTAAAACATATAAGAGTTTATTTAAAATGGCTGCTGAAAAATTGATTTTGAAAAACTTGAAAAATGAACCTTAAGACATACTATAACAAACAAGACATTAGCACACTTATCTAATTTATTTCTACTGCATTTAGACTTTAAAACAGGTAAGAAAACAACACTAACAAGTACTTAATCTAAATCTATCAATATCAATTGATCTAATAAGCTTAAGCTTTTCAGATTTAAACCATGAAGGCCTAAATCCTTAAACATGAAATTTAAGCTTTAAAAACTGAAATGTATTAACCTCTATACTAAATTACAGCTTATAAAATTTTTCTTGAGTGCCACAAACAGGTTTTAATCATTTTGACCCATATAAAGCTCTTGTGCCAAACACCCCTTTAAATCTAAAAAGTAATTTATAAGCTTAAAACAGATTAATGAATTAAGCTAAGGGTTTCAAAGACAAATGCTTATACATGATTAATAAGCATAAATAAGCACATTCAAATAAGCAATAAGAACAAATAAGCTGAAAATAAGCTAATGCAAGTAAATAAGCTAAAATGAAGGAAAGAAGGACTTACAAAGCCCTTTGCTCTAAACAAGGGCAATTAAGCTCTTAAGAGCTTTGTCTACAAGCTGCCAATTATCAAAGATAAGCTGGTAATATCCATAAGCCCATCCATTTCTGGCTTATCATCCATAAAATAAGTTGTGGTGTATTTGAGAGTGATTTTTGTGATTTTCTCTTAACTACTTAACTTTTTTAGTTGCTTAATGAGAAACAGCTTATTATTAAGCTATATTGAAAGCTTTTAAACACATTTAAACACAAATTAATAGCTTAAGACTTAGAATTAAAAACTTGGCTTTTAAACATATAAACCTCAAACTTTCATTAATTCTTAAAAAACATTACAAAGCTGAAAATAAGCTGATAAGAAAGGTAAATGACTTAATAAAAACTACAATTAAACTACCATAAGCTAGAATGCCTTAAAGGCTTACAAAATGGTCCTATTTATAGCCGAAATTCTTTTTCTTGGTCTTCTCAGCTGTGTTTCTTTGTAGAGACAAAAACCAAAGTGTTTTTGTTGTGTGAGAGCAAGTGTACAATGCTATCACCAAGCCCTTAATTTCATCGTGTGCTATCCTTTTGTAACATCTTCAACATCAAAAATTGCTTAAAAGGTGTAAGATTGTCAACATGACAAATGGGGGTGGTAGTGGAGGTGAAGGGTAAGGTTTACCCTTTGTGTAATTGGTGTTGCAGGGTAAAGATGGGGGGAAACACGTGAGGTGTTCTTGGGTTTTGGTTGGCGGGAAAATTTGTTTTGAAGTGACAGGGAAAGAGTTTGGTAAGTTGGAGCAAGTTGTTTCATTTCTAATATATCTTTCTCTTTTCTTTTCTCTCTCATTTCTCTCTCCTCTTTCTCTCTCTAAACAACTCAATCTCTCTTTCTCATTTCTATCTCGATTTCGTGTTTGATTATGTGAAGTAAAGTGTTAACGGGATCCTACAGGTATTTATGTCCCCGACTTTGGTTTTTGATGCTCATTCCAACGCCATATCACGGGGTTGACTTTGAATTCGTTTTGACTTCATATAATACATAAACGTTGTCGATTCGATCCGGTAATTTCCGTTTGAGCTCCGTTTTTTTAATCTTTTTGTACCCTTGGCCTCAGTTTTTCACGCTCTTTTCAAATCCGTGCTCGTTTTTGTTCGGTTTGGCTTCGATTTTTGTCTTTTAGTAGATATCCAATACCTGCACAGTACAAACACAGAAACAAGCATATTTATGGCATTTTATGTGCGTTTTTGGTCGTTTAGGGTCGATTTATTAGGTAAAAAGTATGTGTAATTACACACATACCAAAATCCCCCATACTAAGATATTGTCGTGTCCTCACGCAATGTTATGAAGTAAACACTTAAGAAAACCAAGAATCTCAATCCCCCTCGCCTAATAACCTCGAAAAGTAGCTAAGTGTTCGTCAAGGGGAACTAAAGAATCAATAGCTTCGACAAGTCTCGTTTTCACCATTTTTATATTTACACTAACTATCCCTAATATTTTTGTATTTTTCCTTTTTCTTTTCTTAACTAACATGTTTGACTTCCTTTATTTTATCAACACTGGGATCATAGAATGAGAAGCGCCCATAGAATAATCTATGGATGTCCTGACGGATAAATTCATCGTCCCCGATTTTTCACTAGTCCCAAGCTAAGCGTAAAAACGAAATCACCGTTAAGTACAAGTAAAGATGCTAACACTACTTATAACTATGACTTGTCAACTTTTCGCTCCCAACAATTATTCAATTAGAGTGATTGTGCTTAATTTTAAGTTAAATTTAGATCGACAATTTAGAAAGTAGTATACTTTATGTGCATAACGATATTTCTGAAGAAACTTGGAGAAAAGACTAGATCACCCACCAACCAGCATTTTCTCGATAGATCCCAGCCGAGTTCGACTTAGGTTATCAGGTTGAGACCCCACAGGAGAATGTTCGCAATGTAATAGCGGGATACTCCACCCTTTTAGGCCGAATTTCTTAGATTTACCGCTAAATAAACAATACTACTCAAAGCACGCAAACATCAAAAATTTAATGATCTCATTGGTGCGATTATTCCTAGAAATAATCTACTAATGGCAACCAACAAATTTTTGAAGTCTTAGTTCAAAATTATACTTGAGTTTGGAAAAAGAAATCTTAACCATTAAATTTTCCTTATTAGTCATTATTGCTATAATCATACTATAATACCATCATCATTTACATGACTACAACATCGGCCACGCCTCCGACAAGATGTAGTGACTTAGTCTGACGACGGTCCCCCGCCTTATATGAAGACTTCAACATCGGCCACGCCTCCGACAAGATGAAGTAAACTGACGGAGAATTTTTATTGATAATACTTAAGAATGCACTTTGGCATTTATTATCTCACTATGGGCTTTGTTTTGAAGACTGCAACATCGGTTGTGAGCCGGCAAGATGCAGTAAACCTTTATCAGCCCACAGTTTATATTTTTCATCATTCATTTTTTTTTAATTTTTTTTTGCAACATATTTTCCGTAATAGAGAAAATTTCGTTTTAGAAACTCAAGTATACAGTTGAACTAAGATGAATATTTTCGTTTCCGAAAGAGCTTCTTTTTAGAAAATGTCGGTTTAAAGTTAAAGCAAAATTAAGCACGTTTATTAGTCAGGTTAAGAGCTTCGGGGAGAAAAAGCGACAAGTTACACTTATAAGCTTTTAAGATTTCCAAATAATCCTTGTTTAGCATCCTACTTGTAAATAACACTATCATTTCTCGTTCTTCGCAAATTTAAAATCCCTAATAAAAGGATCCGCGAATGCTTAGCCTAATAAACTTTCGTTTATTAAATGGTTAAGGGACAAAGCTAGGCTCAACAACTCAACCAGTTCCCAAAATATATTTTCCCCTCATTCATAACCCATTAGTAAAGTCAAAACAGTGACAAAACACTTATTTTATTTTTGAAAATTTTTAACAATTTTCATTTTTTTGGTATTTTTTGTTGCAAAAATGTTATGTGGTAAAAACAGGATTTACGACAACAACGGCTGCAGGCAAAATCAAATCGAAGATTCCCCCCATACTAGAACTAAACATCGTCCTCGATGTTTTAAAAGGGGGTACCTACGTAAATCTAAGGCCGTTTATTAAGTGTGCCAAAAGATAAAACGTTAGTCGATTAGATTTGGATATTGGATTCCCAAATGAAGCTGAGGATGTGAAGCTCTTGTGATCGGAGGACAAAAACCGCGAGCACGAGAGGCTTCAAAATCCGGGACATCCTGGACAAATAAACCACAAAAACACAAGCATACGAGAAATGGAAGAGGCACACCTCCTCACGTCACACAGTTAGAAGAAAATAGAAAGAAGATAGAAGGATAAGCATGGGTTGCCTCCCACAAAGCGCTTGTTTAAGGTCACTATGCTTAACCCGTCCCTGAATTCATTGGTCCATGGGGAAAGTCTGGAGATCCGGGACTACCAATTGTGGTACGTCCCCTCCAAAGAAGTGCTTCAAGCGGTGACCATTCACTTTGAAATTTGGCCGGGTGTTTTGGGATAACTCGACAGTGCCAAATAAAAAAACTTAGGTTACAGTGAATGGTCTACTCCAGCGGGTCTTAAGCTTGCCCGAGAAAATCTTTAATCTAGAGTTAAAGAGGAGGACTCGATCACCGACGTTGAAAACGCGGTTTTTGATCTTGGAGTCATGGATTCTCTTTGTTTTCTCTTTATAGATCAAAGAGTTTTCATAGGCATGATCACGAAGTTCATTTAGCTCATTGAGTTGAACCTTCCGGTGATCGCCCGCGGTCACTAGGTCAAAGTTTGCATGCTTTAAAGCCCAATAGGCTTTGTGCTCGAGCTCAATCGGTAGATGACATGCCTTTCCGTACACTAGCTTGTATAGAGTACACCCGATGGGTGTTTTGTAAGCTGTGCGGAAGGCCCAAAGTGTGTCATCTAGTTTATCCGACCAAAAGGCACGGTTTTCGCCTATGGTCCTTTCAAGAATTCTTTTCAAGCCACGATTAGATACCACAACCTGCCCACTTGTTTGTGGGTGATACGCGGTGGAGAGACAATGAGTGACTCCGTATTTAAGCATGACCTTTGCAAACTGGTCATTGCAAAAATGGGTTCCATGATCACTTATGATTGCACGAGGAGCACCAAATCTGGCAAAGAGAGATTTGAGAAATTTGCAAACAACTCGGGCGTCATTGGTGGGGAGCGCTTTTGCTTCAACCCATTTCGACAAGTAATCGACGGCCACGAGTATATATTTGTTCCCTCGAGATGACGGGAACGGCCCCATGAAGTCAATGCCCCAAACGTCAAAGATTTCACAAACTTGGATGGAATTTTGAGGCATCTCATCATGTTGTGAAATTTTTCCTTGACGCTGGCACGAGTCGCAGTTTTTAACCAACTCGTGGGCATCTTTGTAAATAGTGGGCCAAAAGAAACCGGCATCAAAAACCTTTTTGGCGGTGAGATTTGCACCATGATGTCCCCCCGTGGGTCCATTGTGGCAAGCTTCGAGGATGTCGAGAGCTTCCTTGCCGTGCACACACCGCCGGATCACTTGATCCGCACATATCTTAAACAAGAAGGGGTCATCCCAAAAGTAGTGTTTGACGTCTTTAAAAAACTTTCTTTTCTGCTGGGACGACATTCCTTTGATCACAAAATTTCCCGCATGGTAGTTTGCAAAATCGGCAAACCACGGGGCATTATCACCACGAAAGGTAACCATCCCAAGTGTTTCGAGAGGAAATGTTTCCGTAATTTCCTTTTTCTCTAGCTCACTTTGATGGGGATTTTCAAGTCTAGAAAGGTGGTCGACGGCGAGATTTTCTGCTCCTTTTTTATCTCGGATCCTGCTTAGCGAATAGATACTTTAGAGCCGAATGGTCCGTATACACTATGCTTTTGGACAAGACAAGATATGGCCGGAATTTCTCGAAAGCATACACTACGGCAAGTAATTCTTTTTCCGTTGTAGTGTAATGTGCTTGAGCCTCGGTCATAGTTTTGCTTGCATAGTTTGGAACAAAAGAATATGACCAGGAACGTTTCTACAAAACGTACCACTACGGCTAGTAATTCTTTTTCTGTCGTAGTGTAGTGGCTTGAGCTTCGTCATTGTCTTGCTGGGCATAGTGAAATGGCTGGAAATGCTTTATCTTTCGTTGGCCCTAGGCCTGCCCCAATTGCAAAGTCGCTTGCATCACACATGAGATTCGAAGGGCAAGTCCCAGTCTGGGAGGCAATCAAAAATTGGAGCCAAGTCGGTCAATTTTCTTTTAAGTGTATTAAAGGATTCGATACACTCTTTTGAGAAGAAAAATGGAGTCTCTTTTTCAAGCAAGTGGGTCATTAGACGGGCAATTTTTAAAAAGTCTTGAATGAAACATCGGTAAAAACCGGTATGCCCAAGAAAGCTACTGACACCTTTGACAGTAGTCGAGTGAGGGAGCTTGGCTATAACTTCAACTTTAGCACGATCGACCTTAATTCCTGACTTAGAAATTTTGTGTCCAAGAACAATGCCGTTTCTTTTAACCATGAAAATGGCCTTTCGTCCTAATTTAGGACAAAATGGTGTCTTTCACACCGTGTGTACATTTTCTCCAAATGGGGATAAGTAACATGTAGTAAGAAAGAAATCCTTCGACAGACCCGAGAATTCATAATCCCTGAACACTTCCAATTGTCCTTTCGATTATGAGTCATGGAAGATTGCCATCATACATCGTTGAAACGTGCCGGGTGCATTGCATAGCCCAAAAGGCATGCGACGATAGGCGAATGTTCCATATAGGCAAGTGAATGTTGTCGATTCTACGTTTATCCTGTTCGGTCAATGGGAATCAAAAATAACCGAAGACAGCCATCGAGGAAACAATAGTATTGATTCCCGCGTGTCTTTCGAGCATTTTATCATGAGGGTAATGGGAAGTGCTTTTCGTGTGGAGCTTCAATTCAGACTTACTATAGTCAATGCATACTCACCACCCCATAAACCAATCGAGTTGGTATCAAATCATATCATCATTCTTGTCGACGTTATGCCACCCTACTTTGGTACACGAGTGTAACCGGCTTACCATGACCTGTCAGAGATTCGGATAAATTAATCCGGCGTCAATATAGTTTTTCAACCTACGTGTTTTTGATGACGTCGTGGATCTTTGGGTTTACCCGTCTTGACTCTGAACCGTTGGTTCGTAGTCACTCTTTCAAGGGATTTTGTTGATACAAAAACTTCTGGATCAACACCCTTGATATCCGAGAGTTTCCAAGCGATGGCTCGCTTTGTGGGACTTTAGAACCTTGATAAGAGTTGCCTTTCTCCTCATCCTTTAAAATCTTTTGCAATTATGACGGCAACTTGTCGACACCTTCCAAAAATGCTATTCTAAATGAGGCTGGCAAGTCCTTAAATCAACCTCGGAGCTCATCAATTGATGATTTTAACGGTTTTAGCTTCAACAACTTAAGTTCTTTTTCGAATTTCGTGGCGAATAATCTTTATGAAATTCGGAATAGAGGTAACGGTTCACTATTGAAAGTGCTTCCAGAATAATAATGTCACCCTCCGGATCATAGTAATAGCATCAATTTCCCCTGAAATTGGCACGTCATCGATAGCTAGAAAAGCATTGGCTTCCTTCGAGAATGAAGAAATCATCTATCCCCGAAGGGAGTTAGGTGTTTGGTGAAGAATTTGAAACATTGGATCGTAAACCTGATAAGGATTACCTATGCAATTGAATCAGAAAAACTAGAACTTCTTTGCGAGTATTCTTCACCATTTGCTAATTTCCAAATGACGTCGATTCGTGCCGGTCATAGATTGTAATTGTGCCGTGATTCGAAGTTATGTCCAGATTGAATGTGATGGCCTCTTTGCCAACACCAAAGGTTATTCACCTATCGTAACATCTATCAATGCACGACTGGTCTTTAAGAAACTCCTCTCGAGAATTAAAGGTACTCGGGGGTCTGGTTCAAAATCTACGACCCCATGAATCTGCTGGAAACTAGAACTTTCCCTCCCACCATTAAAAACGGACGTCTTTGGCGTATACCGAATCGATTTTCAGTGATTGAACGTTCCCGCTAGCTCTAAGCGTCATGACAAGTCGGCGGTTAGTTCGGGAAGAGAGAGATCTTTCCAGACGGAATATTGGCAATAAATTAATGCTCGCGCCGAGATCGGCCAAGGTGTTGCAATATTAATGCCCAAAAAATTCACGAATGGTAATAAGAAAATCGTCTAGGGTCTCCAAGTTTTTTTGGTAACGTATTTAGGATGACCGCTGAGCAACTCTCGTTCAATAGAGTTCTAGCCATTTCACTCAACTTCTCTTTTTTTCCGATTAGAGTATTTAGAGTCGAGGCAAATTTTGGCATAAGGGTCAAGGCAATTCGTAAAGACTAATTATGAAACCAAATCTCTAAAGATTTCATAGAATTTCATCAATTTGATCGTAGCTTTTTCACGGCGCCTTCATCATTTCTTCTTGACGGAAATGGAATTGATGTTCGGTTGGTTAGGCATCGGAGCACTTAACGGGAATCAACATCGTGCTCAGAAATTGGATTAATGAGATTGGACTTGAACAACCGGAGGTTTGACGTCATTTGTGCTTTCCGGTATTATACTGAAGCATCGTGTCCTTTATACCCTCGGTATAACGATTCAATACTTTCGGAGAAGAAGATGAAGTAGAAGTAATCACGAGTCCTTGAAAGCAACACCACTTCGGGTGGAGATACCTTTCAAATCTACCTCGGGTCTAGATAATGGTTGTTACCCGGGGAGAGTTCCCAAACCTGAAGTGGAGGCGTATTAGAAGTCACGAACTTAGAAAGCATGTTCCCGTTAAATTGCCATGTTGTTTTGCAAGGTTTGGCCTTGGTTTTTGCATATTCCTCAGAACAAGCATCTATTAGCCTTGACTTAGTGTCAAAATCAAGTTTAGGACACACCAAGTGTCTAGGAACAGGAGCTTGGTAAGCTGAGTGGTTGATTAATCCTATGGGATGGTAAATTTGGCTTGGTTTGAAATGTGTTCCCTCGGTTTGATTGTAAGTGTTTCCCAGATTGAAATTGTTTTGTTAATTCCTTGATAGCTTGAATGGGAGGAATACGAGAGATCGATTTGATTTTCAACCATCTGAGTCGTAACCGTATTTCCATGAGTTAAACTTTGCCGCAGACGGCTTGTGACACATACTCCTTGGAATTGTCACGAATGTTGCCATCACGTATGGCTGGACAATTTTTAGGTAAGAATGACCACATATCCCCACAAGTTTTCACACCTTTGCTCGACCATTATTACGGGAGCTTGGGGTTTGGTTTTTTCGTATCGAACAATCAATGCTCTAGACCATATCTTTCAGCTCAGCAACATCGGATGAACCTGCTAGGGTAGAAGAGCTCGTACTCACTTTGGAAACAATGGCCTTGCTTCGTGATTGACGAACTTTGGATTTGCTCTCGATGATTTTTAGGCATTCTCAAGGCATTTTATCCAAAAAGGTTACCACCCGCAGCGGAGTTCAATGAAATCCTGATCATATCGAATTAGGGCCATTAAGAATGTATCGAGTTGATGCAATCTGAAAACCCATGATGCGGGCATCCATCTGACATCATGTTTGCAGTGTGTGCATGTTCTAGATACCAAGTCAATCTAAAGGTTTCACATCTTCATGCTATGAAAAGGAATTTTAGGTACTTAAAAGGTCAACCAAAATTGGGCCTTTGGTATCCAAAAGATTCTTCTTTTAATTTGGTAGCATACACTGATAGTGATTATGCCGGAGCAAGCTTGGATAGGAAGTCTACAACAAGAGGTTGTCAATTCTTTAGATGTAGATTAATATCATGACAGTGCAAGAAATAGATATTGGTTGCAAATTCCACAACAGAAGCTGAGTAGGTGGCTGCTTTAAGTTGCTGTGGATAAGTGCTTTAGATTCAGAATCAACTACTTAATTATGGGTACAATTTTATGCATACCAAGATCTTTATTGACAATAACAGTACTATTTGCATAATTAAAAATCCTGTTTTTCATTAAAAAACAAAGCATATAGAGATCAGACATTATTTTATTAGAGATTGCAATGAAAAGAAATTGATTCAAATGGTCAAAATCCATACTGACAAGAATGTTGCAGATTTGCTTACAAAAGCTTTTGATGTAAGTAGATTTCAATATTTGATTGCTAGTATTGGAATGCTAAATCCTTAAAGTCTTTTATCTCTTTATGTTTTTGTAGAGTTTGGTATGAATTAGTATTGTTATTCATGTCATTAAAAGTTTTTGTTGTTAAGTATAATTAAAACTGTTGGTTATACTTCATACTACTGAGTTACTACTGTTAGTTATACTTAATACTGTTAGGTATAATTAATACTGTGATAATTGTGAAAATTGCTATGGCTTGTGTTTTCTTGGTTTTTGGACTAACATTTTGCAGGAAAAGCAAAGAAAAGTGTTAAATTGATGATGGAAAAGCTGTTTAGAATGGAATTGGAGTTAATGCTGGTGACTCAAAGTTAATGCTGCTAGGCATAACTTACTACTATTGGGTTACTACTGTTGGGTGAAAGTTAATGATGTTAAGGGTATTTTCATAAATACTTTGATTAAGAGTTTCAATCAATCCTTTAATCAATTTTACTCTTTCAAATACTCTCTAACTATAAACTCTAACTTAATTTTATCATCCATTATCAAAACCCAACACAAATAGCGAATCTAAAGTTTGCAGATACTCATAACATGGTCGAGTTTTTGTCTAAACCCAATGAGAGTGATGGGTTTAAACAAATTGTAGATTTTTTGAATGCACGCCTTATAAAGTATGCACTAACCATTAATCCCACAATATATATTTCATGTATTGAACAATTCTAGTCTACTATCAAGGCCAAAACTATCAATGAGGAAGTACAGTTTCATGCCCTAGTAGATGGCAAGAAGATAATCATCACTGAAACAACTATTAGAAGAGATCTTCAACTAGAAGATGCAGAAGGTGTTGATTGTCTACCAAATTCTACCATCTTTGAACAACTTACACTGATAGGGTATGAGAAAATTTCACAAAAGCTAACTTTCTATAAGCCATTCTTTTCCCCACAACGGAAATTTATGATTCATACTATTCTACAATGTCTAAGTTCAAATACTACTACATGGAATAATTTAGTAGTACTATGGCATCTGCAATTATCTGTTTGGCTACAAATTAGAAGTTTAACTTTTCAAAATACATTTTTGAAAGTATGATTAGAAACTTGGATAATTTGTTTGGCAAATTTTTAATGTATCCAAGGTTTATACAAGTGTTTTTGGATCAACAACTTGATGGGCTGCCAAATCATAAGAGAATTTATATTCCACCCTCTCACACTAAAAAGATATTTGGAAATATGAGAAGGGTAGGCAAAGGTTTTTCTGGTAGAGTAACACCTTTATTTCAAACAATGGTGGTAAAAAACCAATCAGAATTGGGTGAAGGTTTAGTAAATCCAACTGATCCCCATCACACACCCACCATTATTCAATCATAAACTTAACCTTAAAAGACACAAAAACCTAGGAAGCCTAAAAGAAAGGACACTCAGATACCTCAGCCTAGTGATCCTACTAAGAGTGTTGCAGATGAAGCTGTCCATAAGGAGTTAGGTGACAGTTTGGTGAGGGCTGCCACTACTGCTTCTAGCTTAGAAGCAGAGCAGGACAGTGGTATGGTGAAGAACTTGGATAATGTGTCTAGAAAATTTTGATGTATCCAAGGTTTGTACAAGTGTTTGTGAATCACAACTTGAATGATTGGCCTACTCACAAGAGAATTTATATTCACGCCTCTCACACTAAGAAGATATTTGGGGAATAGAGTAGAGGTTTGGAAAAGGTTTTCTGGAAGGGAAAACACCATTATTCCAAAAAATGAAGTACAAGGATCAAGAAGAAGTGTAAAAGGTTCAAAATAGCCAACGTGGTCCCTGTCACAGATAAACAAAACACCCACCATATATTCAAGCCATCAACATCTCACCACTCAAAAGAAACAAAGATCAAGAAGGTCAAAGAGAAAGGACACTAAGGTACCTCAACCTAGTGGTCCTACAACCAATGTAGCAGATGAGGCTGTCAATAAGGAGATGGATGACTGTTTGGTGAGAGCTGCCACTACTACTTCTAGCTTAGAACAGAGCAAGACATTGAAACATAGATAAGATCCAATCCAAGTAACACCTATTGAACAAGTTCCCCATGGAACTATTTCAGGATGGGGAGGGGTTGGGGTCCTGATTGCGCCAAGAAACATGGGGGGATACAAATTGCTCAGACTAGGTTTACAGACTGTATCTAAACTTTCCAATATCCACTGCTCCAAATGTAACACACTTCAAAGTGGAGAGGATAGACTAAAACTTAAGAAATTGATGACATTATGTACAACTTTACAATCAAGAGTTCCTGCTTTGGAGACTACAAAGACCACTCAAGCTAATGAGATTACAAGTTTAAAAAAGCGAGTCAAGAAGCTAGAGAGGAGGAAGATGTCAAGAACTCAAGGGCTCAAAAGATTATACAAGGTTGGTTCATCTAGAAGAGTGGAATCCTCTAAAGAAGAAGGTTTGGTGATGAGGATTTCATCTAAACATATAGGATATCTGGATTTGATGATATGCAGGAATTACCTTGGTTAGTACTCATTTTGATGCTGATACGGATATGTTTGGAGTACAAGACTTAGATGGTGATGAAGGTGGGTTCTTCGAAATTGCAGCAAGATCTAGTGAGAAAGAAATGTTGAGGAATTAGTTGTTTGTGAATTAATACTGCTAGTACTATACAGTTATTGCTGCTAAACATAACTACAAAATACAACAACTGTTGATAAACTGATGATGAGTATTACTTTGGCTAAAGCACTTGTTTTGAACCTGAAAAGTGCTTAAACCACCAACGTCAGCTGCGAGCATAAGACGAAGGTTAAATGGATTGTTATTCCATGAACAAAGAAGCAAGCACCTACACCAACAGTTTCTTTACAACAACATCCCAGTCAAGGATTCAGGACACGTGTAAAAGTCAAAATGGTTTTGAACCAAACCTGTGAAGAAATTCTAGAAAGATCTACTCAGGCGTGATGAATAAATTACTCAAAGTTACAACTGAATTTGCTGAGGAAGTAAAACTTGCAAGTAGAGAAAGCTGAAAAAGAACCAAGAAGCCAATGTTGCCAAAGAACAAAAGCCAATGTTGCCTTTGACTGGAGAAAGGGATGATATACACACGCTCAAGATTGAGTCTTATCATGAAGAATTGGCTCAAAGACTGCAAGCACAAGAGCAAGAAGAGTTGTCTGATGCAGAAAAGGCTACATTATTTGTACAACTCTTAGAGAAAAGAAGAAAGCACTTTGCAGTAAAAAGAGCAGAAGAGAAGAGGAACAAACCACCAACCCAAGCTCAACAAAGAAAAATCATGTGTACTTACCTGAAGAATATGGAAGGAAAGAAGCCCAAAGACTTGAAGAACAAATCTTTTGATTCTATTCAGAAGATGTTTGACAGAGCTTTCAAAAGGGTGAATACATTTGTTGATTTCAGAACAGACTTGGTGGAAGGAAGTTCAAAGAGAGCAGGAGAAGAGTTAGAACAAGAGAATGCAAAGAAGCAGAAGGTGGATGATGACAAAGAAACAGCATAGCTTAAAAGTCTAATGGAAGTCATGCCTGATGAAGAAGAGCTTGCACTTGATGCTCTTTGTTGGGAATTACGTTTTCCTAACTTAGTACCGACAGTACAAATAGTTAGTACTAACAGTACAAAATGTTAAGTGCTGATCAGTTAGTTAGTACCGATAGTAGAAAATAGTTAGTACCGTTTAAGAGATATGTATGAGATATTTTAGGAAAAGATATGTACGCGTTTTGTAAGCCTGTTAGGGTTTATCCTTGGTCTATAAAAGGATCCCTCTTGGCATAGTTAGACACGAGCTCAAGATATCTCATACAAAATCATATCTCAATAGTTAGTAATCTGTAATCACTCAAAGCAGATTAATAGAAATTATTATTTAGTTCTTTAGTGTTCTTCTTAGTACTTGTGTTAAGATTCCGCATTAACACATAGTATTCATAATCAGTGTTTCTACATAGTCAACTGTATTTATACATCTTGGCTATCATCCTTAATAGGCTGCAGAGATCATTTCACAAGGGACTCACAGTGGTATCAGAGCTGAGAGAAACTCTGTAATAAGAAGAACAATCAAATCCATTAAACATTCATCCTTCAAACCTAAACATGTCTGCATCAACAAGATTAAAATCCACACCACCACCACCAGCCTCCTACATCACACACCACAACACCAACCCAACAAACTCCTATTGTAGTATCAACCATTCAAGCCTGCCAATTCTCAACAGGAGAATATATATATGCTATAAAGTATGGAACACTATTGTGCACCATAACAGACTATCAATCCGGGAGTTTACAAAATAGAATGTCCCTGTAACAATCACTACAGATACGTCAAGGACAAATTAAGGTTTTGTGCCTCCTAGAACTGCAGAAGAAGATTGTATGCCAGAGAAAGAGAGAGGAAAAGCAAAACCTACCTTGCTGATGGCCCTACCAGAAGATCATCTTGCTAAATTCCATAAGATGACTGATATAAAAGAAATGTGGGATGCCATCAAATCTAGATTTGGTGAAAACGACGAATCCAAAAAGATGTAAAAGTATATCTTGAAGCAACAGTTTGAAGGATTCTCTGTATCCAACACAGAAGGGCTTCACAAAGGCTATGACAGTTCCAAATCATCTAGATCAGATAGAGATTCAAAAAGCAGGTGTATCGTACAGAGGATGCAAAACAAAAATCCTAAGAATCTCTACCATCTGCCTGGTCCACAAGTTCCTTAAATTATGAGAACTAAACCAGAAGATGGACAATCTCAGTTTTGATGGAAAAAAAACTGTTAAACAATAATCTAAGAGTCTTTGAGAGTGATATAAAAGGCTCTACTACATCATCTTCTAGCCCACAAAATGTAGCATTTGTCTCTGAGAACACCAGCAGTACTAATGATGTTAGTACCGCTTATTGTGCTCCTAATCTTTCTGGTCAAAACTCAAAGTATGAACAAACTTCATCATACTCATTACTTGCTAATCAATCAAGTTGCCCTCAACTGGATCATGAGGACTTGGAACAGATTGATGAATATGACCTAGAAGAAATGGACTTGAAGTGGCAAGTGGCCATGATCTCAAAAGAATGAAATTTGTTTTAACAAGTAAGACTGGTAGAAAGCTACAATTTGATGCAAAGAAACTCAGTTGGCTTTGATAAAACCAAAGTTGAATCTACAATTGCCATAAATCAGGCAAATTGCTAAGAGGCCAGAATCAAGGGACTCAAGATAAAGGTCAGGAGGGATGCATGGAATTCTGGAAACAAAGATGGGAGCAGAACTGGACAGAAAGAGGATTCTAAAGCATTGGTGACAATTGATGGAGAAGGTGTAGATTGGACAAATCATTCAGAAGATGAAGATTATGCTTTTGATGTGCTTAGCCAACAGCTCAACACAGACACAGAGGTAATTTCTTGCACAAATACGTGTAAAGATCTTATGCTCATCTTAAAAAAACTTATGATGGCTCCAGAGAGAGAACAACTTAGTGATGCAAGCATAGAAATAAAGGCATATTCTCAAGGTCTTAAGAAAGTTGAAGCACAGTTAGTTGCTCATCAACAAGGACAACTTTGGTATGAACAAAAGATAAAGTTTATGAAAATAGATTTAGATGATAAAACAGATGTTCTCACATACCATAAGAAATTATTAGCAGAAGCTCAAAAAGAAAAAGAAGATTTAAAGGCTAAAGTAGAAAAATGGCATAATTCTTCTAAAAATCTTAGTAAACTGCTAAATACCCAAATGAGTGCTAATGATAAGTTTGGGCTTGGGTATGGGGATCACAGATATGATGGTATTTTGAGTTATGAAAATGAAGTGTTGCAGAGTGTTTTTATGAATAAAGAGAGTGAGATAGAAAACCAACCTTTGTATGATAGGTTTGTTACAGCAGAAGGAATGCATGCTGTACCCCCACCCATGACAGGAAATTACATGCCTTCAGGACCTGATGTAGAAGTAGATGATTCTAAGTTTACATATGGTCCAAAACAGACTCAACCTAGTGAATCTGAATCACAATCAAGTGAATTTGATACCTGTGAATCTAACATTAGTGCAGAACCCTCTGAATTAGTGTCTGAACCAGTTGTCAATGAGTCTAATGTAGAATGTCAACCTAAGGTTTGGTCTGATGCTCCTATCATTGAGGAGTATGAATCAGATAGTGAAGATGAGTGTGTGTTTATACCAACAAAACAACAAGAAACACCTAGTTTTGCTAACAAGCAAGTAAAAAATCCTAGGGAAACTGTTCAAAATCAATTCACACATAGTCAAAAACCTAAAGTTGATAAGACAAAGTTGGGGCATGGGTTTACTGTAAGAGCATGTTTTGTATGTGGTAGTCTTGATCATTTAATAAGAGACTGTGATTTTCATGAGAAGAGGATGGCAAGAAAGGCTGAGTTGAACAATGGTTGGAATAATGTGCAAAGAGTGAATAAACAAAACCAATTTGTTCCTACAGCAGTACTAACTAGAACTGGTAAAATTCCAGTTAATACTGCTAAAGCTAGCAGTACTAAAAATTTTAGTACTGCTAGACAAAGTTTTAACAGACAGACAGTACTAACTAGTACTGCCATGAAAGTTAATACTGTTAAGCAAATTGTGAATAGAGTTAGACCAGCAAATGTTTTAAACAAAACTCATTCACCATCCTTAAGGCCTTTCAAAAAGACAACAGTACTTAGAACAGATTTTTCAAATCAAAAACTTAATACTGCTAAGGTAAATGCAGTTAGTACTGTTGGGGGAAAAAGGGAAACTGCTGTTAAGCCCTCAGCAGGTTGTAATTGGAGACCACAAAGATACCATGGTGGATCCAAATACAATGGTGGATCCAGTCTTAGAAATTGTTATACTTTCAAAGATCCACTAGGTAGACTCAAACCTATGATAAAATACTCATCATGACCGAGCAATTGAGCGAATTAGTTACATGTTACCTGGTATGTCTTTACTTATACATACTATTTTCCATTAAAAACCGGACTTAAATAACCAAAAAAGTACCAAAAATACATTATGTTTGTATGTTTTGCATTTGTATTGTGCAGGAAACGGATATCTAAGAAAAGGACAAAAACCAAGTCAAAACGGACAAAACCGAGCACGAGAATGGAAAGAGTGAGAAAGTCAAAGTCATTCAAAGTCAACCAAAATGTCAATCCCGACAAAGCCAAAAGTCGAAGACAAAGCCGTAACCGAAGAAATACTTAATGGGCCTGCCCACACCCATTTAATGGGACGGGTCAACCCATTAAGCTATTTATACAAGTCAAAGAAGCCCAAAAAATAAGTTGAAGGGGCATTTCTGCCAACCCCTCAAACTTATAACCATACAAGGACGAGCTATGCAATAACTCTATACAACTTGAAGGGACAATTCTGCCAAGTCCTCAAAAAGTTATAACACCACAGGGACTAAACCTGCCATTCCACCAAACCTTTACCCTGCACCAAATTAAAACACTGTATATCTTCTCCATTTCCCGCCAACCCCTTTTAGCACTATTCACCATCACTTTCCTCAAACCCCACCTTATAAATAGCAATTGCCACCTTGGCAATCCCCTTTAATCCCATTGGTCCAAGGTTAAAGGCAAGAGATTCAAGGGCTAGGATTTGAGAACTTGGAGAGCAAACAAAATGAAGGACTTAGATTGAGCTTTTGACTTCTCTCACTCAACAAACATACCCCTCATTCGTCTTACAGAAAAAGCACAACAAATGAAGACTCAAGAAGACCATTAGCTTAATATATAAAATAGGACTTTGTAAGCCCGAATGAAGAAATGTAGTTTTAACCTAGTTTTAGTTTTTAGCTTATTTTTATAAGTTTTTTTTATTGTATTCTTAAAAGCCTTGTACTAATTGTAAGTTTAATGAAAAATTAAAGTTTTTATGTTTTAACCTGTTTTCAAGATAAGTGCATTTCTTGTTTTAAAAAGTGTTTGATAAGCTTCCTTAAGTTCATTTAAGCTTTTATATAACTTGTTTCATTAAGAAAATTCAAATATATTAAGTGTTAAGAAAATTCAAAAAAACGGAACTCACCCTCAAATTACCACAGCTTATTTGGATGATAAGCCGGATTTGGATGGGCTTATGGACTCTTACTAGCTTGTTTCATACAAGCTAGAGCTTGTAGATTAGCTTATTTATAAGCTGGTTTGCCCTGTTTAAGCAAGGGCCTTTGTAAGTCTCTTATTTTCAAAATTTTAGCTTATTTACTGTAGCATTGCTTATTTTCTGCTAATTATTACTTATATCTGCTTATTACTGCTTATTATGGATGTTTAGTACTTATTTTGCTTAGCTTATAGTTTAAAATTCATTTGTGCAAGTTTTGAGTTAAAACTGTGAGTTATAAGTTAAAACTGTAAGTTATAAGTTAAAATTGTGAGTTATAAGTTAAAACTGTTTGATTAGTCTAGCTTATTTAAGTGCTTATCACTTGTTGAAATTTGCTTATAAGTGATTAATGTGGACTTTTGATCATATATTTTTTAAAATCCTTGGCTTAAATTAGTTGAAAACAACTTGAAAATGGGTTTTGAAAACTTAAGGGGGTGTTTGGGTCAAGTAGCACTAACTAAGGTTAGTACTGTTTGAGCCCTTTTGGTTTTCAAAGCTAACTTTGATAAGCTTTCTTAAGTGGTTTAAGCTGTTTTCAAAGGTTTTTCAAGGCTAGAATTCATTTTCAAAGGTTTTTGTATGTATGCTTTTAATCTGAGGTTTTTAAGATTATTCAAACTGCTTATTTGATTAGGACTTGTTAAGTTAACTTCTAAGTGTCATTTTCATGTTTGATTTAGTGTGTAAATGTAGTAGCATAGTGTAGTTTAAGCTGTAAAAAGTGGCGGTTTTTTTTGGGGGGGGCAAAATTATTTTTGTTGTTATAGGTTTAGTCAAATCTGTCAATTTTAATAAGTGTGAAAAAAAAGAACAAATAGCTTTTTCAATTTCTTTTTGTGGCTTACTCTTAATTTCAAAATGGTTTTTTATTGATGATATATGTTCTTTGAGGTATAAATTTCATCTATTTTGAGGTCTTATATCCATAAGGATCTGTTTGATAGCTTATTTTTAAGCTCAAAAGTAGTGTTTTGTAAAGATTGCAAAAAAATTTCCAAGTGTTATGTCTGTGTAAACTAGCTTTTTCATTAAGCTTTTTAAAGGCTTATTTGAATTTCAAACTGCTTTCTTATTGTTGATTTAAGTAGCTTTTTGGATAAGCTTTAAGAGCTTATAAGTTGCCAAGCCATAAAGATCCTTTTTCTAGCTTAAAAATAGGCTAGAAAAGTGTTCCTGTGGCTGTTTGGTTAACAGGATTAGCCAATAGCTTATTTGCTTATTTAAGCTTATTTGCTTATTGCATTTGCTTAATTTAGGTTTATATATGCTTATTAGGGTAGTTTTAGCTTATTATAGTTTATTTCACTTAGGGTAGAGCTTATTTGAGCTTATTTGCATTTTAGTTTAAAATTTTCAAGTGTTAAAGCTTTATTTAGGAATTCTGTTATATTAAGCTTAGTGTAGCTTATGTTCTTTGCTTATTTATGTTCTCTAGTGCTAATTAGGTATAGCTTTTTAGTTGTTGTCAGCTTATTTGCCCTTCATTAGCGTATTTAGTTTAGAAAAAGGCAAACAGTTTGGTTTTCTCATTTTTAAGCCTCTATCACTTTAACAGCTTATTTTTTGTTCTTATTTGTGGTTTCTAAAAAAGGAGTCTTTGTAAAAGTTGATTATTTATTGCTTATCTAAAAAGTTATAAAAAATGGAAAATAATAAAACTTTTGGGGTTGGGTGGTGAAGTCTCCAATGTGAGCAAGGCTCGAACTCGGGACCTCTACCCACTCACCAAACGCTTTAACACAACGCCACACAACCAACTCTGCCCTTGGGTCTTTTCCGTTAGAAGTTGCACACTTATTTCTTTTATTACCTTTTTGGCCCATTAAGCTTATAAGCTGTTTTAGCTTATTTAACAGCTTATTTGATAAGCTGTGTTACCCCGCTTATTTTTCCTAGGATTAGCATAGTTCAAGAGACTTTTTGTGATTTTTTTAGATTTTTTGTAATTCATTTAGTATTTTTAATATTTAATTTAGATTAAATTCGTTTTTAATTCATAAAAAATTATTAAAAAGTCAAAAAAATATAATTCTTTTTTAGAAAATTTTCTTTTATCAGATAGAACTTAGGAAAATTAGATTTGCTTTCGTAGGGTTAAAATTGCAAAATTTGATTTTTTAAAGAACGGGATTGAATCCCGTTCACGTTTTTCGTGTTTTTAAGCTTACATCACTTTTGTTTTTGGTCTAGTTTTCTTAGTTCTTGCATTTTAGTCAATTAGGACGTATAAAAGTCAAAAAGATCATCTTAGGATTTAATTTTAATAAATTAGGGTTTTAAGTCACGTTTTTAGGATTCCCGCTTGCGTTTTTAGTTAAAATTTGTGTTGCCTTCATTGTTTTTAGTGTATATTGCATTAATTTTCCCGTAGACTTAGAAAACCAATCAAAATCCTTTTCCATTCAAGCATCAATTATCAAACCGTCAAACGACTTTCCATTGCATTCCTCGTTGAGGATAAACGACCCGGGAATTTCAATCATATACTACTTCTGGATTTCATTGATTTTCTTTCTTTGAACCTTTTCAAGGGTAACTTGATTTGGTTGGTTAATATAAGTAGTGGTATATTATTATTTATACGTACCTTAAAGAATTTCAATCAATTTTTGGCGCCGCTGCCGGGGATGATTGTATACGATTGTCGTTGCGTTTGAAAATTGGTTCTTTGAAGATCCTTCCTTGTGAAGTTATTTTCTTTATAAAAATACAAAAATATTTTTCATTTCTTTTTAAAGAAAAATCAAAAAAATATATAAACATTGTCCTTAAATAAGAATAAAAATCATCATCAATATAATGCTTCTCACCAGGGAGACATTATCATAATAAGTTCCCAAACAAAAGATTAAAACTTGCCTTTGTGTCACTTGTTAAGTATGGCTCACCTTTAATAGATTAACAAACTTTAAGAGGGGTATAAGGAGGGTTGTTCCGAGAAACTACGACCCGAAAGGAGAAGGTTTTTAATAGCTTCGTGTTTTCCTGCTCCTCCGCTCCTTTGTGCGTTTTTCTTTTAGAGAGCTACCGTGAAGCAAGTTGATTATCGGTTTAAGTTAGTCGATCTCATTTTGTCCTTTAATAAAATATGTTGTTTAAAAAAATCAAAAAACCAAAAATAATCTCCTTTAACCTATTTGACATTTAATTCTTTTTCTTATCCTCTATTTGTTTAATTCTAATGTCGACATTCGTGTGAGCCACGAGAATGTTTTGGCCGGTGGGTCCGATATTCTCGGTATCGTTGGTCAACAATGTAATGCGAAAGTGTGTAGGTAACTTCAAAATGAATTTTTGTTCCGACATTGCAAATTTGGAGCTTGGAATTTCATTTGTTATGGATCTCAAATCCGAATTCTTTCGACGATTCTCAAAATTTTTCGACTACCCTATGAACCAATCTTTGTGTCATCGATTTTTGCGGAAACGATGCTAGTTATCGGTCACTATTGGACATAGCAAGTTCCAAAAACCCGGAACCATGATCAATCAAAACTTTGATGGAGTTCCAAAAGCTTTTCCAAAGTTTTTCAACAACAAGAGTCTGTGTTCGTGAAATTGAGGGGGTCCTCATGCGACTTTTGAATGTCAACCGATGAATCAAAATTTTCACGATTCTAATTCTTTCGGTTTTGACCAAATTCAACCCCCGCAATTGTCCGTCATTCAACAACCTCCTCAAGAAACAAGTGAGAAAATTTTACAAGCTAAAGAAGACTTAATGATTTCTATTGAAACCTTTTTAAAGAAATTTAATCGTATTTCTTTTAGGGAAACACCAAAGGTTTTAATGCAAGCTTGGGACAATTTTTTTGAAATTAAGCATGCTCAATCCGAGGAGGTACAAGAATTGCTTAGCAAACTTCTTCAAGATTTGCAAAGTATAAACGAGGAGTTGGCAGAATATATTAATACTTCAAGTTATAATTTGCCTACCTCATCTTACGGATGATGACGATGGCTCAGAAAGTTCTATCCCCTTGAGAGATATTATTATGTCTGAACTTCCTCCGTGTGTTGCAATCACACCCGACTCACCAATTACGGACTCCCTCATAATGGAGGACAAACATCTTGACACAATTTCGGAAACAGAATCGGACGAATTCATAAAGTCTAGTGTTGAGAACCTTGTCCAAAACCCAAGTGAGTCTGAGGTTGAATGTGAGTGTGATGTGCTCGATTGTGATGATTCTCAAACGATGTTTTTTAATCCTCTCTTCGACGATTCTTCCTCTAGTGATGACGAGTCAAGTCATGAGGAGGTTATACATATAATGAGTTTTAAAACTTATTTGAACCCTCTTTTCGATCTTG
Source organism: Tanacetum coccineum (assembly GCA_026074375.1). Taxonomy (NCBI): domain Eukaryota; kingdom Viridiplantae; phylum Streptophyta; class Magnoliopsida; order Asterales; family Asteraceae; genus Tanacetum; species Tanacetum coccineum. The sequence goes on along the minus strand of BQNB010020242.1, from coordinate 5,706 downwards.
ACGAGGAAATCATTTCTAGTGAGTTTAATCTGATTCATAATGAAAACCTTGATTCTACTCCGAAAAAAGATTGTTTTGATACCGAATCAGTACTCGATCATGATACTTTGATAGCTTCCTCTCCCAAGATTGATCCTCTCCAACATGAGTTCGTCGGTGAACTCATAACAATTCCTCCAATTCCTCCAAGAATTGTTTGAGAGCATGAGGAATATATTAGTCTTATGAGGTTGCTATGCGATAATTCATCTCCCCGACCGCCGGAAAATTTTCATGCTAATCCAAATACGATCATTGATTTCTTAACCCTTTACTATATATAAATATATAAATATATAAATATATAATAATGGGAATCAAAAATCTCAATTAATTATAGTAAGTCGGGAAGCTTGATTCCCGGGTCGTTATCACCCAACAGAGGATACTGTGAATTTGAAAGTTGAGACTAGAGTCGTTTGATATTTGATGTTTGAATGGAAAAGATTATGATTTGATTTCTAAATCTACAGGAAAATTAATGCAATCTACACTAAAACAATTAAGGCAACACAAATTTAAACTAAAAACGAGAACCGAGACTTAAACCCGTTCTTTAAAAAGTGAAATTTTGAAATTTAAACCCTACGAGAGCAAATCTATTTTTCCTAGGTGCTAAATGATAAAAGAAATTTTTTAAAAAAAGAATTATATTTGTTAAAGGAATTAAAGGATTAAATATAGTAAACTAATTAGGATTATATATGGAAAAATTTTCTAAAGGTAGCTTTTGACTATGATGTGATTAAGGAAAAATAAGTGGAAGAATATGCTGTCAAATTTGCCGTTAATAAGCAAAAAATACGGCTTATAAGCTTATGGGCCAAAAAAAGGGATAAAGGAATTATTTGTGCAAGTCTAATGCGTGAAAAGTCCCAAGGGCAGTTGGTGTTGTGTGTGTGTGCTAAGTCGTGTGCTATGTAAGGGGGAGGTCATGGGTTTAAAACCTGTGGCTTCCTCTTTTCAAGAAACATTTTTTTTCAAATTTTCTTTTAGAAACTTAAACTTAAGCTAAAAATAAGCTACTTTAACAAAGAAAATTTTTACAAATCTTAAAATTAAGCCTAGATAAGCTAAAGAAATGGTGACAGTTTTCTTTTTACACTAAATTGGGCTTAATGCATAAACTGTTTTACTATTTTAAGTACCAATAAGCTAACTAACAAGCAAATAAGCTAAGACAGAACCTACACTACAACTAATAAGCACATTAAAGCAAAATAAGCAAAGAAAATAAGCTTTAAGACACAGATAAGCAAATAAGTTTTTTTTACACTAAATCTACATTAAGCTAACTTTTGGCTACTTAAATCTCAAATAAGCTAGGGAAATGAAAACTAAGCTAAGGCAAATAGACTCCTACACCTAATAAGCTAGCTAGAACAAAAATAAGCAAAGAAATGCACGCCAATAAGCCAGGATAAGCAATAAGCACTTAAGTCACAAACTGCATACAATTAGGCCTAGGGACAACTTTTGGAGCTTAAAAAGTTAAAACACAAACAAAAGTAACCTTATGGCTTATGATATTCTAAGGCTATACCCCAGAAAACCTTGGCCTACAAGCCACAATTATCATCAATCACAAAAGAGTTTGAAAACCATTTGAGCCTTGAAAATGTCCAATGAAAAAGTTGTTTGCACGGATTTGCTATCTTTTTTGTTCTCTTTAAAAACAAATGGGCTTTGTTTGCAGCCTAAAGATAAGTTAGAAAAAGAGCTTTAAAATATATACTAAGCTGAAACAGATGAGCACAGACAACTAATGAGCTTGTCCAAGAAAAATCAAAAGCTAAAACTCCGTTTGGCTTATCTAAATTTTCAAATGAAAACAAGACTTTTTACTTAAAGACTATCTTGACAGATTCTTCACTAACACATAAGTAAACTACAAAGACACTTGACCACTGCATTTTGACACTAACTAGAAGCATAAAAACTACCTTAAAACCACCTTTTTTAACTACAATCAAATTAAGTCAATTTGAAAAGCTTTTTAAACCACAATTGTAAAGGTTAATTATGAAATACCTTAAAAATGGTTTTTAGACTTTGAAAACTTTTGGAAACAACTTATAAAAACTCAGAAAGGGCTGCCAAGGTTGGCACAATGTCCCAACTGATTTTAAACAAAATTTTGACCCACTTTTATCCTTAAGCCAAACACCCCTTTAACTTTTCTAAATCAATCTTTAAGCTAACTTTCAAAGATTTAAACAAAGATATTTAAAGACAGATAAAAAGTAAGTAAGGTTAAGCACCAATAAGCATAATCCAAACAAATATAAGCACTAGAATAAGCAAATAGAGATTAAGCAATTTTAAAGGCAAGTAAGACAGTTTGAAGAATAACTCAAAACAAAGGACAAATGAGCATTAACTAAGCATGAATAGCAACTAACAATAGCAATAAGCAATAAAAAGCATGAATAAGCAGAAAATAAGCTAATGAACAGTAATAAGCAAAACTTGAAAAATAAGAAAACTTACAACACCCTTGCTCAAAACAGAGTAAACAAACCAATCTACAAGCTTTAGCTTGTATAATACAAGCTAGTAGGAGTCCATAAGCCCTTTCTTAGTTGGCTTATCATCTAAGATTGAGCTATGGTAATTTTTAGGAGAGATTCTTTTGAGATTTTTATGAAATTTCCTTAAGTCCTTTTTATATAGTTAAAAATAGATTACTTATGTGTATGATTAAGAGCTTATAAGAGCTTATGAAGGCTTTTGAAACATAGTCAAGACTTGAAAACAACAGAGCTTAAAACTGATTTTTAAGAAACAAACTTAGATTTCATTAAACTTCAAAACATTACAAGTTAAACTAAATAAGCTGAAAATAAAAATGCTAGGTAAAAAACTAACTACTACCCCATGTCAAGTGGCTTACAAGTGACCCTATATATAGAAACGACTTAGGACATGGTCTTCTTTGGTCTTTGTCCTCTTCCCATTGTATTTCTTTGCTGAGACAGAAACTAGGGTGTTTTTGTTGTGTGAGTGAGTCACAAATCAATCCAAGCCATCCAAATTTGAGTAAAGCCCAAGGTCTTGATCTGGTCCCTTCATCTTCTTGTCATTTTAATCCACCAATGGGGTTTAATGGGATTGCCAACATGGCAATTGACCCATGTAGGGTGTGGGGTGATGTTGAGGTGATAGTTTTGTTGTCTAGCTGCAGAGGTGCAGGAGGTTGAAAGAGCATGAATAGGGAAAAAGGGAGGGAAAGGGAGTTGCTCTGTTTTTATATCTATTTAGGTAATGACAGGGGTTAGGGTTTGGGAGATTGGCAACAATGGCCCTTCAACTCGTATATATATATTGCATGTTAAGTCCTGGTGGTGTGAAAAGATTAAGGGTTTGGCAGATTTGCCCCTTCATGGTTATATGGTGTTTTGCAAGGATGGTCCTTGTGATGGTATAATGGGCTTAACAGTTAAATCTGTTATGTGGGGATTGGGCCTAGAAATGGGTTTTGGGCCGCGTTTGTTATATAAGGGGATTTAGGCCTTTATGTCTTCATAAAGTTTAAATGGGCTGACCCGGCCTATTAGATGGGTACGGGTGGGCCCATTTAACATTTCTTCGGTTTCGGATTTGACTTTTGACTTGACTTTTCGGTGTTGACTTTTTGGTTGACGTTGACTTTGACTTTTTGACTTTAGCTTTATCTGATCTTTCCGTTCCGTGCTCGGTTTTGGATTGATTTTTTGTCCTTTTGTCAGATATCCGTTTCCTGCACATTATAAGTGAAAACATACAAATACAATGTATTTTTGGTACGTTTTTTGTCTTTTAAGTCTGTTTTTAATGGTCAAAGGTATGTGTATTTAAACACATACCAAAATCCTCCATACTAAACTATTGTCGTGTCCTCACGCAATGCTATAAGTAAACACTTAAGAAAACTAAGAATCTTAATCCCCCTCGACTAATTACCTCAAAAAGTAGCTAAGTGTTCATCAAGGGGAATTAAAGATTCAATAACTTTAAAAAGCCTTGTTTTGACCATTTTTAAATATATACACTTATTCCCACATATATTTTTGTTCTTTTCATTTGTCTCATTTTTTGTACTTTTCTTTTTAAGCAACTAACTAACATGTTTGACTTTTGTTATTTTCATAACTTTAAGGGTCATAGAACAAGAAACATTCCAATCCTAAAATGCCCCAAAAAGGATAAATTCATCGTTCCTGACTTTTCACTTATTCCAAACCAAGCTTAAAACGAAATCACCGTTAAATACAAGTAAAGATGCTAACACTACTCATATTTGTAACTTGTGAAACTTTTCACTCCCGACAATTATTATATCTTAGGTGAATGTGTCATTTCGAATTTCAACCATGGATCAACGTTTTGCAAAATTTCTATGCTTCACGTTCCACCCGAGAATAATGAGTTTGAAGGCGAGATCATCCCATGTAGCGACTTTCGTCTCGGCACATCCCAACCTTGCGGCTAAGTGACCAGGCTTTTGACACCCCACAGAGACTAGTATCGGGACTCACGGACCTTCGGTTTCAAAAACTCTTAGGTTTCCCGTTTATACATAGCTTATTTAGAAAAATCACAACTTAAAATGAAATAGTCTTAGTTCAAAAGGTATGTGTAATTAAACACATACCAAAATCCCTCATACTAAGATATTGTCGTGTCCTCACGCAATGCTATAAGTAAACACTTAAGAAAACTAAGAATCTTAATCCCCTCGACTAATTACCTTGAAAAGTAGCTAAGAGTTCATCGAGGGGAATTAAAGAATCAAGAGTTTAGAAAAGCCCTGTTTTGACCATTTTTAAATATATATACTTATTCCCAATCATATTTTTGTATTTTTCCTTTTTCTTATTTTTTTTAAGCAACTAACTAACATAATTGACTTTTGTTATTTTCATAACCGTTAGGGATCATAGAACAAGACGCATTTCAATCCTAAAATGCCCTAAAAAGGATAAATTCATCGTCCTCGATTTTTCACTCGTCCCAAACCAAGCTTAAAACAAAATCACCGTTAAATATCAGTTAAGATGCTAACACTACACATATTAGCAACTTGTGAACTTTTCACTCCCGACAATTATTATATCTTAGGTGTATGTGCCATTTTGAATTTCAACCATGGATCAACGTTTTGCAAAATTCTATGCTTCACGTTCCACCCGAGAATAATGAGTTTGAAGGCGAGATCATCCCATGTAGCGACTTTCATCTCGGCATATCCCAACCTTGCGGCTAAGTGACCAGGCTTTTGACACCCCACAGAGACTAGTATCGAGACTCACGGACCTTTGGTTTCAAAAACTCTTAGGTTTCCCGTATATACATAGCTTATTTAAAAAATTAAAATGAAATAGTCTAAGTTCAAAAGCATATTTAAATTTATCAAAACGAGATCTTACATTTATTAATTCACACTTAATATTAAGCATAACATTGATGCAATTGTAACCCTTGACCTTTTAGAAGGCTGTAACATCGGTTGTGAGCCGGCAAGATGCAGCAAACTTTTATCAGTCCATGGTTTATAATTATTACTTATCATTCTTTTTTTCATTTTCCATCATATTTTTCATTCATTTTTTTTCACGATATATAGAGAAGACTTCTTTTTGGAAAATTTAAGTATAAATTTGAACTAAGACTAAAATTATTGCTATC